>VZTH01018427.1:0-19717 GCA_013397815.1 Aleadryas rufinucha | reverse complement strand
GGCGGCGGGGGGGCCTCCGGGTCCGAGGTGTATGCGACATTCCGGGGGGGGAAATCCCTTCCTGGTGGGAAGAGAGAGGCGGGGGAGAGCCCGGGGCGCTCCCGGAGCCGGGCAGAAGCCCTGCCATACCTGTTGATAACGCATTTCTTTCCTGCTTGGCTACACGTCCAAGACTCTGAAACTTTTTTTTTTTTTTAAATAAGTTCAATAACAATTATTCCAGGGAGTTTCTGGAACGTGAGAGCAGAGCTCTGCATGTTCATTACCTGTGGGAAGTAGAAGGGGCTGTGGATGGGTGGGAGCTGCCCGGCCCAGCTCCGGCTGCGGTGTGTTTGCAAAGCATCCCCGTCTGCGGGGACACGGCAGGAGGCCGCCTTGTTCTAGTGACAGATTTTGAGAAGCGTGGTAACACAACTGCCTATATCTCTTCTGGCCAGTCATTTTAGCCAGAGTGTTTTATTTATGACGTTTGAAATTTGATTCAAAGCAGTTTAATAGGCCTGAAAATACATAACAGCTGTAATAGGTGGTAAGGCAACAGTGTTTTATTTTGGTAGATTCTGTAAGTTAGCTACAGATTCATTGCATTGGCAATGCATTACCTTGGTAAATAAGATAAAATGTTTGCTAATGAAAGAAAACATTTACTGATGAAGCATCTACCTGAGGATATTGAGGGAGTTAAACTGCCAGGGCTCCAGGACATCATTTACTTGCTCTCTACAGCCTTCTTGGTCAGAAGAGTAAAATCTTGAGTTCATATTAAGCCATGTGTAGATATTCAGCCATCATAAATATCATATAGACAATGTGTGAGGGGGAAAAGAGACAAAATCTGTTTAGAAAAGTGGAAAAAGTACTAATTTACTTGATTGTATAATGATTTCTTTGTCTCGTGGGTTTGGAATCTCCAATGGATTACTCAAGAGCCCAGTCTCCGAATGACCATGCACAGAGTTTAGATTTTTTGCCTTTTGTCACGCTCTGAGCTACCAGCAGAGCGTGTAAATACCTTTCTGTATGTCGCTGTATATCGTTTAGGATACTGTGTGCATATGTCCCAGGGTCCCAACTTAGAAGTTTGTTATTAATCTGGTTAATCACCTAAATGAGAAGATCTCATGTCTCTACATTTTGTATTTATATTTCTCAATAGAACAAGGTACAGAGTAGCAGCTGACTGACAGTAGCACTGTAACAGATCATTCATAAATAATTATTCAATATAAATTCTTGCTAGGGTTTGCCCAGGGGGTGTTTTCAGATACCTCTGGCTAAAAATTACATAATATAATCTTTGTCTGCTCTGTGTTTTTTGACTAATATCAAAATGAACTCATGTGGTTTCATCTTCCTGTCACGCATTTCTGACCTAGAGACAGTTTTCCAAGTCGATGGATTCTTGTTGCTTAGCCCAAAAGTACAAGGCCTTTAGTAAATAAAAAGCATAGGTAAAAACTCAAAGTATCTTTAATTTTTTTTTCCAAATCCTGGCAACAGTAATACTCTGATTAACAGCATCCTTTTTAATATAAAATACAATATTCATTGTGCATGTCATTTGTTACCTAAGGTAATTTTTGTTTCCCCAGTTTTATCTGTCCAATAGAGCTTCTCCTGTTTATATAAAAATTAATTGGAATAATGCGTTTCTTTGTACCTTTAATGTATTTCGTTATACCCAAATGCTTTGGGGAGTAATATTTAGCTATAAAATGCTCACATATGAATTACAGTATTTTAGAAATAGTGTAATATTTTTCAGGTGAAAATATAATTTAAGATTGATTATGGAAAGCAGCGTTTAAAGCTGTGTGCAATAAAATAAGAGAGGGTTTGAGTCAGGTGATGTGCTAAAAATCATATTTTTGATCAAACTAGGCATACAAGGTTACATTTCCCTATATTCAAGGAAAAAGAAAAAAAAAAAGCCAGTGCTTTCCAGCATAATGATAAAGATTTGTTTCTTGGCATTAGCAAAAGAAAATTGAGAAACCCATTAAGAATAAATAGCCAAATTAGGTCCTGTTAAAGCCCTTATTATCTGTTGAAGTTTAGAATGCAATTTGTTGTATTAAAACATTTTCAGTAACTATTTAACAGAAGTGCTAGTGGGAGTTTCAATGAACTGTAAGCTAACCGTGTTGACAGGGAACCAGCTACAACTTGAAGCAGTTGCACTTCTGCATGTCAGTTCCTGCAGAAATTTTCTGGCTGTGACTGGAAGAAACATAAGTAGCCTGGGGACCACTCCACCCTGTAATTAAATACCAAACCGCACAAGTGGGGGCTGGAAAACAGGCTAATGAACACACACTTGCAGCAATGTTATCTGAAGCATTTTTCTGTGTGAGCATGTGTGGAAAAAAATGTAAGTGTGATTTATTTCTGATAAAAAGCATTTCTGTAGAGACAGGCCAACTGCCTGCTCTTATGCCTGCGAGTGGGGAATATCAGTTGCATATTGATCCACACGCTGGGCTGGGTATACATACTCTGTAAAAAGAATATTTCAAGTATTACTTTATATCAATTTGGGTTTAGGTGGTACAGCCTCATATTTCAAATGAAGATTGAGGGTTTAATATTTTCTCAGTGTGTATAGAGAGCTTCTTGGTCAGACTCTCATAAACAGATTTGTGACACTTTTGCCACTGTTATCTTTATCGCTATTATTTTTAAAATGTTACAGTAAACATTTGCCATACCAGGACATATTTGCCAGTAAATTCTGCTCAGGGGTAAGAAGGCTAATTACTTACAATATTTCATTTACTCAAGATGTTCAGATTTTTTCTTACTGGTTTCTGTTGGAGTAGAGCTTGATTTAACACGTGATCAGTTTTATATAGCTGAGCGTGTTCAGCAGGACAGTAGAAGAGTAATACAAATAATGTAAATACTGTAAAAAGTAATACAAATACAACGAAATATTTTTTCCTGAGTGTAGTGGGTTGAACGAACCAAACCCGCTACACTGAGAATGACAAAAGAAGTAGTACTAAGATAGCTGAACTGCTGAAGTGATTTTCTAATATGGTCTTTCCTTGAAAAGCATTTGTGTTAATTCCGTAGAGACCGTTATTATTTTATGTTGGTGTTGTGCTTGGTGCTGTACAGCATTCATCATAGAGAAACTTTTCCATCTCAGGAATGTAGTTACACAGCTGGAAGTGGGGAGGAGATGGACAGTGCTTGAGAAGGTAACTCAATTAAGTTCTGGTAAGAATGTGGAAAGCACGAATGCCTGTGTGCCATCTGTTTGCACTGGTGTGCCACAGTTAGGACTGCAGTCACACGTGGGCATGGTGGATGTCCTGCAAGGGCAGCTCGTGTCACTTGGGCTTCCTTGGTCCTTGAGGAAGAGTGGTGCAAAGCAAGAGGCCATGCATCCCTGCTGGCTTTGGTGTCAGGCATTAGAGAGAGACATTTCACAGATTCATGTGGCTTTTGGAGTATTTGGTCCACAACTTGAGGGATTTGGTTTGTTCCCTGTTTCCAGTGGTTATTCCTGTGGGATTTAATGCCTGAACTGTTCCTCTTGCTACCCTCCCTTTATTAAAAATAAGTTGTAACATGCTAGACTGCACCAAGATGTTTTACTGCCCTTGGCTTTTATCTGGAATTGCTGAGTGCATTAAAGAGTTCATAACAGGCAGGAAAGCTGTGATACACCACCAAAGTTTAATTGTCAGAAATTCAACTACAGCTCACATTTATAACTCATTTTAGAGATATTTAGTAAGTTCTGAGATTGGAATGCACACATCAAAACTAAATTTTCAAGCTGCAGTTGACAGCCTTAGGGGTCTGTGTGATTGCTCCCTTAACTGGAGTCTAGAGCTCAAGTGCTGATTTAATGATGATGATGTTGGAGTTCCACTTACAAAGCTACCAAGGATCCAGCTACCAAGGCTACTCTTTCTTCTCTGAATTTGGCAGTAGAAACAGCTACAGAGTTTCTGATGAAGGCTGGTATTTATTCATTTTCTGGTCCAAGATGGTGTCTTTCCATGATGAACAGACTGTGTTTTTCAGAATCTAAAATCATGTCATCTGTGGTGCTTAAAAGAATTTGATGGTTAATGTGGAGCTTGATAAAATATGAGAACAAAAGCAGATATGGAATAAAGTTGCTTCAGGGACAAATTCAATTTACAGGATGTGATTCAGTTCCCTCTCCTCTTGAGTTTTCTGAGTTAGGATACAAGCTACATTTTAGATTTGACTGTAAAGCATCAGTGAAGAAAGCTTTAAGCAAGACTGCACTGATCCTAGAAGTGTTGACAAGAAGGGTTTCCTTTGAGGAAATATTTAAGAAACTTTTTGTAAAGGGCTGTCTAGAAGCAGAATATGAATTTTGGTGTATGCATTTCTAAATTATTTAAGGAATTAGTGATAACTATCCTGTACAAACTACTGTGTTGATGTAGAATTTGATATATTGGACTACTGTATACTTTAAAAATAATAAATTAATAATATGCCTGCAGAATTGTTTATTTAATGAAATTTGTCTTAAGTTAGTCCTTTAGTCATAGTGTTGAACCCGAAGTCCTGGAGTATTTGTGCATTAATGGATGATAACTGTCATACATTCATCTCATTAGATGAGCTGAAAATACAATTGCTTTATGCATTAATGGTTAGGAAATAGTATAAATTAGCATATTCTTAGAAAGACATGTATAGAATTGATACAGGTGTTAATTAAGAATGCTGCCATGAAAACTAGATGTTTTTTCTGAAACCATCTGAAAAGGTTTTGTCTTTACTAATGGTTTGGGTTGCTCAAAGAAAGAAAATGAATAGTAGGTTTATTTTTATTATTTTTGTGAGCTGCTATAGCCAGCATCTAAAATTTGATCTGCCTGACCATCTTTACTCCATAATTAGTAAATGACAATGTGGAGAGCTGTCTGCTTCTGAAGGTTATGGATATGTTCAACTTTCAACAGGCTTGACCATGTAGAATCTGTAAAGTCTTCCTTTCCAGCTTTTTGCTGTTCACTCCTTCAAATAATGTTGGAAGAGTCAGTGGCTGGGCTTTGGCTTGTTTCCTTTTGGATGCTTTGGCTGAAGTTGAAAATTGTGTCTTTTTCATGTTGGGGCCTATTACAGGTCAAGAGTTTCTGTGTAACAGAGTGTTCAGTGCTCAGAGGCTTTGCTTGATTGGGAGATACAAATTGTATCAAAGCAATTAAATCCAAAGGAAATGTCATGTGGGCTGAATTTCAACATACAAACTTGTGGCATTTTCCCTCTTCCTTTAGGGAGAGAGAGGTCAGCATTATGTCGGGTGGAGGTCTTTTGGGGTTGGTTGTTTGTGGATCTTTTTCTTTTCATTGATTAACTCAAAGTCCAGACGTAGAGAACTCTTCAAGAATGGAAAACTTGGGAACACTGCACTGTCCTGCAGTTTTCCCTACCTATGACTATTTTAAAGGCAGATGTGATGGGAGCTACACTGCAGAGACAGATACAGACTTGCTGAGAGAATTGACCAGAATGTATTGTGTTAAAACTGAAATAATTGCTTAGAGTATATATACTCTATGTGTACTCTAAGTGTATAAAGGGAGATGTGAAAGAGGAGTTGGCCATCCTGCACATCCTCATGGTTCACAGCATGTGCATCGGCAGTCACAGCACAAGCACAGCAGCAGCAGAGCTGCAAGTTCAGACACAGCTTTTCCTGCAGTGACTTGTTTCTCTGATCATATGTCTGCTGACTCCTCACTGGTCAAAATGCTCCTTTTTTTTTCATTGGCTGTTGATCTGTCCCTGATAATTTTTGGATGCATTATTCTGAGTCTTCCAGCTTTGCGAATAGCAGGATGCGTCCATGGTACATTTGAGTTTTTTCTTGTACCACAAGTAATTCTTTTCTTCTACCTGTGATCAATTTTCCTAGTCTGTCTACTGTTGTTGTTTTTATTAAATGTTCTATGTTCCTGTTTTTCAATGACTGATTGGTTAGCAAAGGTGTAAGCATTACAAAATGCAGTAACAGTCCTCGGTCAAGCAATTCCTGAAGTTGTATTAACGTGTTTTGTTTCCGAAATAAAAAATAGCGTTTGAACTGTGAGCCTGAAATTTAGTGTGGGCTTTTAAGGAAGTTCTCAAAACTTCTTGATTGATGTATTTTCTTAGTCTTCACTGGCACTGTGAAGCCCCTGAATACAGCAGCATCTGAGCAGAAGGAAGTAGGAGTCATCGGGAAGCTGACCTAGGCTGAAGGAAACAGCAGTGCAGTTCCTGTTGTGCTGCCCAGCGTGTCTCTTTGGAAATCACATAATTTCTCTGTGCCTTCTTTCTGGGCTTCATTTCAGCATCTGTTCTTGTTCATGAAAAAATTTCTGTGTATTGAAGCAGACAGTGTACAGTAATAAACCTTAAATATTGCTTCATGGAAGTTGTTTCTTACAATGCAAGCTTACATCCTTTCGCAGTGTTACCGTTCTAAGTGGATACAAAGCTTGTGTTCCCATGTATCAGCTCAGACTTTAATCACCAGTCACAGGCAGTTGTTGGTGATTCCTGAGTGCTGCCAGCAACAGGAGTTCAAAATCCCTGAAAAGGGCTACAGATTGCTCTTTAAATACAGTTCTGCTGCGAGCTTGTTTAAAAAAGCTAGCTATAGTTTGTACAAACTACAGCAACTCCCCACACACTTTTGGAGATAACAACACACAGAGGTATATATATACAAGGAAGGCACCTTACCCAGCTGGAGTCTGCTAGATTTTCAGACCATATTTCCAAAGGTCTCTTCACCTGATAAAATCATTTGGCCAATGTGGGTTTGAAGTCGCCTTTTTTCAAAAAGAATGAAAGAAAGAAAGAACAAACCCAAACTGTTGGGTGTTGTTTGCCTAAGCAGCCTTTCGTAATGTTAAGTTAGAAATGCCATAAAGTTGTTTTCAGAATTTTCTTAAAATCCTGTATTTTCAAATGCTTCAAGAATATAAGTAAATGCCATTTGAGAAAGGCTTTGGATTTGGACAAAAGCAGCTTTTCTAATTTTGACATGTGTTCTATATGGTTTCTCTCAGAGCACAGGGGCAGTTCTGTCATGTGGATGCCCATCTTTGCAGCCTCCTGCCAGTGCCCTCACCTACATTAGGTGTCTCTGGCCTCAAACAAAGCAGGCTTTGCATCAGTAAATGAGTGCAGCCTGTGCTGTGTGGGCATCATCGTGCAGCTCTGTGGGGAATGTAGAAAAGGTCAGCCTTTTGGAGCTGACAAGCAGAATTTAGTGTGGGAGTTCTTCACAAAAGGTTTTTTTATTTCATATTTGGTTTTGATACTGCATTTCCCATTCTATGTTTTACTCATTCTACTGTATATGTTTAAACAGAAGTGCTTTTTGCTTGAGAGATTGGGAAAAATATTTTTTTGCAAATGCTGCAAAATGAATGATGAAGAAAAGATGATGAAAAGAAATGCCTACTGTTACTTAAAATGTAATTTCTAAAGGTATAAAGCAGGCTGAATTGTATTGGGACATGTCAAAACTGAACGTTTGATGTGAGTGAATTTAATGTGACAATTGTGGACCAGATTTTAATTTTGAATAAATGTGTGTGTCTGCAACCTACAACTCTAACTGACATGGCAGCCTTGCCAGCAGGAGGGGTACAGTGATGCCAGTGGTTCTTACCATCCCTTCACACTGCAGAGGATGTGTCTAGTATAATGCTTTGCCAGCCATTCCTTTGATGAAGACTTTTCCAGTCGTGGGATGGTATTTTCACAGATGCTGCCATCACTGTCTCTCAGCCCTGACATTACCAGTAGTAACTTGTAATATTAGATAAAGCTTAATTTTTATGAGAGGTGGGGGAGGGCTCTACTTCTTTATTCATGTATTATAGTTGGCATTTTGATTTTTGTCTGTTACTGAAAGACTTTGTGGCAATGGAAAATCAATGAAATTATGCTACTGCAAGAGAGCAGACAATGTAAAAATTAATAACTAGAGTAAATGAGATTTCTAATGAGACTATTTACAACTTACTGAAAGTGCAACAGTAAATCATTGATGTTTAAAAGAAATTAAGATAGTAAAGCATGTACGGTATGTATTAAGAAGTAAAGGTATGTATGTTGTAAAACATTCTTTTTCAAAGCTAGGAGAGATCCTAGTTTGAGATTTGTAACTTTATAAAAACCTTAGCAATTTTAGTCCATAAGTTGTAAATGAAAAAATAGTTCTTGGTATTAACCATGCTAATACTCACCCAAATATATGAAGAAGTATTATTTTAAGCAGTCATCTGCAGTGATTGGATGATTCACATAATATGTTTATTTTCTTTCTGTGGTAGTCTTTCTTTGAGGACAGAGGGAAGATCCAATTTTGATTCCTTAAACTCTGTGTAGTTCTATGTCTTGTGAATTATTTGGCAAATTTGCCATGATGTTCCATTGCCAAACATTTGGATGAAGTGTCGTGCTGCCATGGCAGGTCCCTGTTTTGTATTGCAGCCTGGAAATGAGTGAGCAGTCTGTGGCAACAGAAGTGGTTTCAGGTGCTGTACATTCCAAAAAGCAACCCCTGTGCTGATTCTCTCGTCAAATACTTGCCAAAATTTAGGCATTGGAATGATCCTGGTATTCATGCTGTATATTTATAGTCAAATACTGCTTAAAACATTCGTTAAATTTTGAGGTTTTCACATGGGGTTTTTAGCAATTATGACAGATCTTTCTTGTAACAAAGAGTAGGACAATAAAGGGTGAAAGAGAAGCATCAGTTTACAGATAAAACAAATTAAGATGCAGTGAACACACAGGAGCACTGTCAGTTTCCATTTTGTGCTACTTTTCCTGCAGATACAGACATATGTTTGCATTTATTTGAGTAGTTTTGTGGTACTGCCTGGTTTGCTGTACTAAAAGCATGCATTCTACTGAGGATATTGTCTCATGAACATTTCCTTTTTCTGTCAGGATGGCTTCTACTAGAACAATATTTTCAGTGGTCTTTTTTTATCTTAGAGAAACAAATGTCTGATTCCTTTTTCTAGAAAAAACAGGAAGCTGTAAAGTAGACAGACTGGAAAAGAAATGCATACCGTTACTTAAAATGTAATTTCTAAAGGTATAAAATGAACTGGAAGTAACTCTGTTAGATTCTAAGGGGATATTACAGTTTTAGTGTTTTCCTCCTATTATCTGAACCTCATGCAAAGAACAATTTAAGATGATCTTATTAAAAAAAACCCCAAAACCCAGAAAACACCTACTCATATGAAAACTTAAGATGAAAGCAGCTTCAGCACAGCAGCATGTATTTTGAAAGCATGCAGCCTCTGCACCTTTGTGAGTGATGTTTTCTGTGCCCACGTTCAGTGTCGCTGCACTGGGCCTGACACAAATTTTGACCACAACTAAGTACTTTTCAAAGCACGGGAAAAGACCAAATGGGGAAATTGAAGTTGGGCGTTCTTTCTGGCATGTATGAGGTTGAGATTTTTTTTAAATGGAATGACATGATTAATGGCTAAAATGTTCTGAATAATTTTAATAGAGTGAAAAGCCCTGCATATTCATAATCAGGTTACCAAGCATGGATCTTTTTTTTTTTACTATAGAAATGATTGATCCTAGAGGCAGATTCTTCTCAGATTTGCGTGCAGATCTGTTATTCCTGCCTTCCTGGGTGCTGGAAATATCCATGGACATTTCGCACCTGTAAAAAGCAGAATGACTACATGCTGAAAAGGAAGTGGAGCATTAAAAATCCCATACCACAGTAATCACTGCAGTAGGATTATGGTTCTAAGTACATGCAATCCCAAGTAATAACTCAGTGGTGAGGTGATGATGCTGTGCTGTATCACTGGTGCTAGTCTTGACCTTGCTGTGAATAATCTGGTCCTCTATCCCAGTACCTTTGTTACTGTTCTTTTCTCCCTGGGGGCTGTAGTCTTTACTGTTGCAGTAAATACAAAAATTAGAAATTACTGAAAAATTATTCCCTAAGCACAAGCATTGTGAAAACATAAAGATTCGTCCTTCATGTTTTAATACCCATGACAGAGGGATGCATCCTAAGGAAAAGTCAAGCTAAAAGACTTCTGTTATTCTCACACTTTTGTTCACTGACAGATAGGAGATGAACTTCCTCAAAACTGTAATGAAATAGCTCTGTTGAATATGTGAAGTTCAGTTTTGGCTTCTGCAGATAAGTAAAATACTGTGTGGAAAGATTATCTTGACTGTATTTATAAAGCAGCTGCAAAGTGCAGAACCATCAGCAATGACTCTGTCTTGCTTGGTGTTTTTTTCTTGATGACTGTACTAGGAACAGCAGAGAAGAAAAAAGTCTGAACTAAAATTCCTCTTGGGGCCATATGGAAAGAATGTATCACTGCAAAAATTGCACCTGATACAGACCCGAATTTTTCGTGACTCTGTTGTGCAGGTCCCTGCTGCAGCTTGTGTTTTAGGTACTGGCAGAAGGGAAATGTTTTCTAGTCATTCAATTGCCAACATTTTTACCAAAAAGAAAAGTTGCAAAGGTGTTTCAGCATAGGGTCTTTGAGACAAAGCTATGTCAGTTTTTAAAATTTAATTTCTATCTGACATTTTACATAAACCACAGCTTTAAAAAAAAAAAAATTAATGTTAGCTCCTGAGAGTTTGCAGTTAACAACTGAATTATTCCTTTGAGACATCTGAATGAGTATTCCTTTGATAGTGTAATTCCAGATGGCACATGCAAGAGTCTTGACCTGCCAGATCGTCTTTGCTAGGCCTAAATAAACCTTGCAAAGTCTTCCCTTTGGTGAATTCTTTACTGAATTCTCACTTTAAAAAATGTTTATTTCAATTTAAAATTCTAATATGATCACGTTATTGTAAAGCATTTAAATACAAGTGTTTCAGAATCCAGATAAAAAGTTTACTGATTTGGTTTAATTCTAAGGCATTTTGGATTTTGCTCTCATGAATATTAAAGAAGAAATACACAATGCAAACCATATGTGGATCTGTTAAATTGTATGGTGATTTGATTTCAAAGAAAGATCACGTGCGTGAAGTTTTCTTGCAAAAAAGTTATGGAAAAAAGTGCCTTCGTGTTTCAATGCAGTCTGCATGCACAAAATAGGCAATTTTTCACAATTGGATATGAACAGTTTTGTGTTTAATTCATATGTTTGGAATTTTTTTTTAAAAAGTGAGCTGTAATGAAGATCAATAGCAAGCATTTGAAATAAGCATAAGCAGTTGATGACAACACTGGTTTTTAATGTATTTTGTAATGGATTTGGACTATATGAAATATTTGGACTATATTTTAGCATATTGATTTCCAGTGGTTACAATAGGGCTGATCAGCACTGCATTCCAGTCCTTCGCTGTGTGATGATGGAGTACAACATTTGGTCTCTATTTCCATACTTTTTTTTTGCTCTTGGTAAGCCAGGAACTTTTAATGCTAACTGGGATCTGGAGCTGATTGAATCTGGCTGAGCCCCAGAGGTATTTAATTGGAAGGTGCTAAGTGAGTGGAATATTATTTATCATTATAAGAGACTTACAGGATTTTTATAGAACTGTTACTGAAATTGGTGGATATAAGCCATGATTTTTCCTTCGTAGTTCTGAGAATCACCTTTAACAGATCCATTCCTTTGTCACAATAATCAAAAGAGTAGCTTCTTTGGTTGACATGACATTTGTAATTGGTAGAATGACTAGACTGTGTCTTAGTCCTTAATCTGTTATTAAGCTAATTGTACTTTCACTTCAGGCTTATTATTTAAAGTAATCTAAAGCGAGAGGATGATCACTTTAAACATAAGTGAGGCATACATACTTGTTCTTCAGTTCACACAGCTGGTTTGGCCTTTCTTTTCTGGATGAGGTCAAACCTCAGATATTTGGGTTAATCATGCCATGAAAAGGGCTACAAATTTAAATCTGGGGTTGATAAATGACATACCTCCTGCTGCTTAATTTGGTCCAGTTTTTAGTTCCCTGTGCAACCTTTATTTTGACCCCTTTATTTTGACAGGACTTGGTGTAAGAGTGACAGACAGTGCCTTCCATGAAAATAACAGGTACACAGTATCTTTGGTAGTGGAAAATACCGTGACATTGGAAATTAAAAAAACAAACCAGGTATAGTTGGTTGAACCCAGTAGATGAGTAAAGTAATGAGAGCAGATTTTAAGGGAAATGTAGAAAATAATTTCCCCCCTCCTCTTGGGGGTCCAGCTGGCAGTGGCCCACGGGCTGCACTCAGGTTCCTGATGTTCTGGCTCTCACTTGGCTTTTGCTCAGTTTCCTCTCTGGGAGGAGCAGAGAGCTGCTCCCCTGCCTGGTCTTCGTTCCTGCTTCTGGGGGCACTCATGGGGAGAAGGGGCTGGAGAGTGGCCTCCCGCTCCTCTTGCTCTGGTCTGGCCCCTGGCACAGAGGCTGGCTAATGAGACAGGGAAACAACTCTGTCTGGTTCTCTGTCCTGGCTTCATTATGTGCGAGAACAAAGACGTCTGCACAAAGCTCTGTGTCACGAACAGCAACGCCAGCACCCTCTGACTTCATCTGTCTTGGAGCTGTGGCTTTAGGGGCACAAATCTGATGTGTAGCTTGAGTCCCAATTCAGTTGTACCCAATAAAAAAGACTGTGATTTTATTTTGGCTGATGTAAGCTGATCTGAAAACAAAAATACAGGATGATTGCTCTTACCACTCAGGTGATAATCTGATCACTTTCATTATTGTGAATTATGAAACTGTCAACATATAGTTAAATTTCACCAGCTGAATTTTTAAATAGGACTGCTTTATTACTCTCCCCTGAACTCAGTATACTAATAAATGTCACAGATATTCATTAAGATGAGAGAACACCTTGCAGGTCATATCTTAATTTGCATTCTCACAAAGTTTCTTTTGCCTCCTAGTGGTTTATTTTTGGTCAGAGGTTCATTTTCACTTACTGTTTGACTTTGGATATTTGGATATCTCTTTTTAAAGACCATAAGTCTTTATAATAAAATACAGTCCAGCAGAATATTTATGATGTGTAATTGTAAAAGTGGGCACATGTACTGGATTTGTGCAGCTTGGGGAGGAGGAGGCTGAGGGGGAGCAGAGGGAGGCGCTGGGCGCTTCTCCCCGTCCCCTGGGGATAGGACACAAGGGGTTGGCTGAAAGACATGTTGGGGAAGCTCAGACTGGATACCAGGCAAAAGCTCTTCACTGAGAGGACGGTCAGACACTGGAACAAACTCCTCAGGGAAGTGGCCCCAAGCCCATTGTTGATCAAAAAGTGTTTGGATGACTCTCAGATAGCTGGTTTAACGTTTAGGTTGCCCTGTGTGGAGTCAGGAGTTGGACTGGATGATCCTTGTGGGTCCTTTCCAGCTCAGGATATTATATGTTTCTATGAAATAATTCTGCATTTATTTAATAAGAAGTCCAGTTGAAATACAGGGAGACTGTTTTTCAGGTGAGAAGCTGGTCTGAAATACTTCATTCCTACTAGATTTTAAAAATCAGATTTTAGGTACCAGATTTTAAATGGTGTATTAGGAAATTTTACAGCATTTATGACGCTGCCTTTTTAATTCTATTTTTCAGTAAATGTCAGCATTTTTTGTAGCTATGATACAACATTTTAATATTAAAAAAAGCCACACCTTTTCTGAGGGTAGCGAACATTTTTATCCAACCCCTCCACACACACGCACATCCCACACTGCTCCCCACCCCCCACTCAAAATTGTATTTGTTAGCCAGGTTAAATGTCTAGGCTAAACATTGCCTGATCAGTCACTCTCTTGCATTACTAGATGAATGGGTTTAGGGACTGCATCTGACTTGCTAATAATACGGGTAATTTGTGCTGCCACCATTTCGTGGCATTATTCCTTTTGACTACAGCACAGTGTATTCCTGTGGCATGTGCCCATCTTCTCATACCAGTAATCCTCAAACATGTGTTCCTTGCACCCCACTAGAAATCAGTAAGATGCGCCTGCATTGCTAAATATCTGGTATGTTTATACATTGTTCTGAGCTTAAGGGAAGCCTTGCTTGTCCACATTTGTACTTAAATCTTAAAAAGATTTCTTTTCAAATAGGCTATGTTTGATTGGAATATTACTGCAGTGTCAGAAATGACAGAAATTCCTTATGTTCAGCTGAATCTTACTTGAAATTCTGGTCTCATTTTTAAATTCTCATGTGCAGAGAGCACCAGTGCAGAACTGTCACCCTTCTGTAGCTCAGGTCAACTGTCAGCTTTGAGACGTTGTTTCTTTATTTTGGAAATGTTTTGTTTGAGAAAAGACTTGGTCTTTTAACCAGCTCCTGCTTTTCATCTGTTTTTCATGGCAAATGATCGCATTTCCCAACCATTTGCAAACAGTGACTGTCTGGCAGGATTTCCTGGATACACATTAGTTTTGAGATTGTAAAAGGTCAACTTTCTGAACTCTGGGGATTAGTGTGGTTATTTGTCCTGCCTTTTCTTCCATGGGAACTAATCAGCTCTTATGGAAGGTAGAAATAGGGTCCAAGAAAAATTCATCTGATAGCTAATCACCTCCACCATGAATCATAAAGAAAAAAATAATCCAAGTAGGACATCTCCTGACCTTTGTGTACTAAAACTTTCTGAACAGCTGGAACCAATATGTTTGGAGTCAGAGTTTTGTAAAAAACTTCTGAAAAAGTTATTTATAACCTGATCCCATTTTTGTCTGTTAGAGTGAGGTACTGAGGCCCTCGCAGCACATAACTCATAAGTTGAAGTTGTGTGAACAGAGGACAGTGGATAACTAGTGCTGACTGTGAAAAGAACCATTTCTTTGTTTGACCTTTTTTTATGTATTCTAAGCTGACATTCAAAATTAAAAGGGGGTAATAAAAACAGGTAAACCAACAGTTGCTTATAGAAATTGGAACAATTTTAATTTGTTTCTTGTGACTGCACTGGAAGAAGTGATGGGATTTTTCTCATGTGGATATGCCATATAAGAGATTGAAACCATGGAAATTTTTCCATGTTGTGAGGGAACCGTCTAAATGAGTAGTGGGGAATAGTAGAGAAGATGCTGATCCTGATAAAAGACAGTTTTTTGTCATTATTTGCATAGAATTCATCAGACATTTCTTCAGGCCCTGAAAGTGAGGGGTGTATTTGAATATCAGAAGTCCTAATGGATTTCTTAATCTTACAGGGAAGAGGAAAGAGCCATACTCCACATCCCTTAGCTCCAGCAGTTGAGTTTGGTTGATTGCTTTCCTTTTCCTCACCTTCTGTGGACTTACGAAGAGGGCAACATTCTGTTCTACCTTTTGTCTGTTAAGAATTATGTATCTCCTGAATTGTCTGTTGTCCTTACTGTATTCTCAGTAGTGATTACATGGTCCAAATGGAGGAAGTAAGATAAGTCCTGATGCATTCAAGGTCATGGTTGTCTCAGCATTCATTTAAGTGAAGCAGATTTTCTCCCATTGAATTTATTTTACAGAGGAAATGCCAAAGGCATCCTGATAGCTGTTTTCTCTGCCCGTGGTGTCTGGAGGCTTTCTTCTGCTGTATGAATGAGATCTGAAAGTTTTGGATTTGTAGGGTTGGGGCTGGAGGGGAACGACGAGCAGCTTGGTTGGCTGTTTTTTAAATAGGGAGGGATTCTCGCCCCCCCTGGTGTCTGCAGGAATGTCACCAGCTGTCCCTGACCCGCAGGTGGGTCAGCAGAGACACTGTGGAAGGCTTTTTAGACGTTGCAGAAATGCTTGGGCAGTACAATTCCATCAAGTAACCATGTGTCCATGTCCTTATGTACATACTGCACATGATAAAAGACATTTGTAGTGGGTTTTTAACTTTAAATGCATGCGTTTGAAACAATGGTTCTTAAGATTCTGTGGTTAGTCTGCACTATATAACACTTGAAAGGATAGCAGGGACCAAAAACCAGAATTTGTGGTTGGATAAAAATAAAAATGTGATGCATTGAATCATGGGCAAGTGAATAAAACTTCAGTATTTACAGGTACCAGTCACAACGTTGTTCCTGATGATATTTCAGTAACAAATTATTTTCTAAAATACTGAGAGATTTGAGTGGCTTGATACTTGAAATAATTCTAGCTACCTCATAACCACTATTGAGGTAGGTAAATATGGACCCAAAGTAGTTTTATTCATCTAAATAGTTATGTCTGTGATATACTGAATGAAAGTTGTTGCCTAAACATTATTTTTAGTTGGTTATGTTGTAACTAAATCATGGGAGAAAATGCTTTTGCATTTGCTCTTTGGCAGACTAAAGTCTTATTTACAAGATGTAAATCTTGGTCTGAAGATTTAAGGATTTGGGTCATGGAGGGAAAAAAAATTAGTATCTAGTTTGGCTCTGCGTGTCTGTTGTGCTGTAACTACTGGCATTCATATTAAAATATAAATATTGCTGTCTGTGAAGTTCAAAGAACAGAAGTTATTTTGACCTTTTTGGAGCTTAATAAATGTACTGACCTGAAAGCTGAGGTTGTGAGAATGATCTCTGACTGCGAGCTGCAGTACCAGGAACTGCTTTGCACAAATGTGTGTATTTTGAGCCAGAGTGTTCAGTTTCTGGTGAAGGAGGAGTGTCTCTTTGGGAAAGCTGTTCCTCCAGC
Source organism: Aleadryas rufinucha (assembly GCA_013397815.1). NCBI lineage: Eukaryota > Metazoa > Chordata > Aves > Passeriformes > Aleadryas > Aleadryas rufinucha. The sequence continues at coordinate 3,070 of VZTH01018427.1, read as the reverse complement.
CAATCTGTGTTATTGTTTGGAAGCCCTGACCAAGCAGTTCAAAAGCTTGTCATAGGAAAAAATTAGAACAACTGCTGTGCATTTGTGGAAAGAAATTCTGGAGACTGTGGTAACAGTATTTTGTTCTCTTTTGAAGAAATGCTGTTCTCTGTATGATTTCAAAATCAGAAGGTAGGCAGGACTGCCGATGGGCCTACTTAGAGAGCGGAAAATAGTTTTATTTCTGCAACAAAACCTTTTACAGAAGTCTACTTGACTATATTGCAATGATCTGAAGCTCTTGACAAGTTGTTCTTCAAATTACAAAGAGAAAACAGTGCATAATTGTTAGTTAAATAGCAAAATAGAGTCTTATTGGTATTATGATAATTAATTAAATCCTGTAAATTCTCTGATTAAAAAGGCACCAGTACTAGAAAAAAAATTCCTTTTAAAATTTTCTATTAATGCACATGCCGAAAGGCACAATGCCCTGGAAACATTAATGGTGATTTTCTGACAGACTCAGAAAGCAAAACATGAAATAAAAATAGAGATTACGGAGGAGAGTTCTGGGACTAAATTCTGTGGAGTCATACATTTCTCTGCCTCCGGCCAGTGCAGTAGAATGTAATGTTAGGTATTTTTTCTATAACTTCAAAGAGATTTTGTGTCCTGTTTTGCTCTGGGCTGTTTTTCTATCCTACCATCTCTTCTTGCCTGGGGAAGATTTTCGTTGTGTCCTTATATGGGGACTCTGCGTAGTTGAAGGGGGAGTTCTTGTTTCTGTATTAATTTTTACTAGAATGCAGAATATGTTAAAATAATAACAACTTGTCTAGAAATGCCATCTTAGTAGTCAAAGAGTGTTTATTAAGTTGGGCCACTTCTCCCATTCTTCTTATAAGACCACACCATTTTGTGGTTTATGTATGCAAACCCTGGTAGTTCATAAGTATGGTCCCTTTTGACATGGCTTTTATACTGGTAAAGCGACACATTCACAACAAAACCTGGTGATAGCCCTCTGGCTCAAGTAGAGGACAGTTAGCTACCTTTCATTCTATAACCTGTTCAACAATTTCAGAAACTGCACGAATCTGAAAATGTCATACATCTCTCACAAAAGAACACTTTGTCTTCAGATTGCTACATTTTCCCCAAAATAAAATAAACATCATTTTAATAAAATCATTAATATGTCTCTTTAAATATGAGTGCTACAGGCACTCATCAAGTAAACAAAGGCATTAATGCTATTATATATTGTATACATTAAAAAAGCCCTTAAGAATGTTCTATATAATAGCTTCATTCAGTACCTTTTTTTTCTTTCTCTCAAGAATTGGGATTTCATCCAAATTCTAAAGGTTAAGTTGTCAATAGAACTCAAAGGGTGTTTTGTTTCCATTTGTAAAACTAGTTTAATGTTTTTTAAGGCCTCCATGTACACCAACAATGGAATCAGTCAGTTACAGGGGAGCTTAGCAGGACATTCTCAAAGTTCTCTTCACAGCAGCAAATTATGCTGAAACTAATTCAGGAAAAGAGCAACTCTCTTCACTGAAGAAGTTACTTAGCATAGCGTAATAAATATTCAAATACATATGTAATGTTCCAGCTTCAAGATCAGAGATGATGATGAACATGCAGCAGGAGAACAAAGTCCATGGTTCAATCAGTTTAATAATTACATTGTGGCTCCTTGTTAAAGCTTCATGTAATTTTCATGAAACATTATCGGTGTCTGAAAAAGCAAGTGCCATGAATTTGATTAGCTAAAACCTGTGAGTTGGAGTACTGCAGAGCGTCACTTAACTCCCACAGTAACAAGTGGCTGAACTATTGAATGTTATTAATTTCTGCACTCTAAAGGAAAGTGATTGAGAAATACTGGATTTTATATTTGTGTGCTTTTAGTGATGTAGGGAATGACACATTCTTATTCTTTCCAACTGTTTAACAGCAGAAATGGAATCAGGAGCATGCAGCTCTAAGTTCTTCCATCTAATAGGTATATTTGTTTCACATATGTATACTGTATGCATAATTTTTGCAAAATATTATTAACATTTTGGCTTTGAATAAGGCAAAATTTTGTCCATTCCTTATTAACAGTGAGTAATATAATTAAATTGCTGAGGCAGCTGTTGTGGCTGAGCCACCAGTTCTTTTGAGGTGTCCATGGGGGCACCTTGAGTGCTTTGCAACAGCTGTGGGCACAGAGTGGCTCCACCAGGTTACTCTGAAGTGCCAGCAAGTGCTTTGGAAGTGCCTGAAGATTTGGCAAAATTTTTCCTTTTCAGAGAGGGAAGTTCTTCATACTAAAAACTTAGTACAGCACGTGTCTTTTGATGTCTGATTTTGGTGTAAAATGAAAATACTGCTGTAGATTTTTGTTAATCTCTCCCATTCTTCCATCCTCTGACAGAACTCACAAGACCAGAACTGACTATGAAATAGGCTGACACTGTCCCAGCCATCTCACAGCTGATGGCTGTCCTGGCTGCAGGGCACTGCTGAGAGCAGTGGCCTGGCCCTGTCCTCCTTTCCAAATCTTCTTCTCCATTTTCTTTTGACTCACGTGGGGCTGCAGGCTCAGGCAGATCAATCTATTGATCTAGCTGGAACAATCAGCAAGGTTTGTTTCTGCAAGTTCAACAAGTTGACCGAGGTGTCCATCCTTATGGTCTTGGCAGCACAGGCTGTTGGCAAGAGCAGCCGCCGTGTGGCACTGCCGTGACCATGGAGCCACGGGCAAGCTGCCTGCTTGTGGGTCGTAATACAATCTACCAGGATTCAATGGGGACCTTAAACTGCCTCATGCATCATTTGTGATTTAGAATGCAGAAAAATAGAAGAGACTTTAAACCTGGTTTTGTTTTATTTGTAACAGCCCAAGTGCCGTTTCGTCTGCCCCAGACATTTGGAAACATCAACATGTCAAGGCACCTGTGCTAAATAGCAGGAAATGCGCTGTAGCTATCTGATTTTCCCATCTCAAAGTATTGTCCCATGAACGGAGCATCTTACCCATTTGTCAAGTTGACCAACACTCTGTACCAAATGCCCACAGGCCAGTGCCAGACAC
>VZTH01018425.1:0-103518 GCA_013397815.1 Aleadryas rufinucha | reverse complement strand
AAGAACGGCGCCAGTGTGACCTGCTCCTTAGGAAGGCGTATCAGTCCTCAGCGCACCTGCAGGCAACACTTGGCAAGCATCCCACCTCAGCCAGGCAACGCTTGGCAAACATCCCACCTCAGCCAGGCCAGGACTCCTATGCAAAAGCCCTCTTTTCTTCTTGGGGTTTTAGGGTTCTCAGTCTCTGTCCTAGTCGATGATCGTGAGGCAGATGAGGGATTTTCGGACCATCTCTTACAACGATTTAGCAAAAGAACAACACTTAGCAGCATTTAAGTTAGTTTTTAACTTAACCTTACTTACAGGCCTAACTTACTTTCATATCCAAGGCACTAAAACATCTAAGAAAGCAGAATTTCTCTCAGATTTGCTAGAGCATATGCACAAGGGCACACACGCAGACAGAGACAGGCTGTGCAAGCAAGGTACCAGTGAAAAGTTCCCCTCACAGGTCAGTGAAAATACTTACTTTGGCTGCTTATGTATCTCTCAACAGGTGAAGGATCGGGCCTCAAGAAGTAAGGATATCGGCCCAGGACATGTTGTGGTTTGGCGATCCTCCAGGTATAGCAAACCTGAGGGTTTGCTGGCTCTGAGACGTGTCCCGCTCGGAGGGAGGTTTCTGGTCACGGGCCTGTTGTGGTCCAGGAGAGCTCAAATTGCACTGTTTTGGACCGCAGTTTATAGGGTCGTGAGTGGGCTTTAGTCACAACCATGTTTCATCCCGGCCACAGTTTGGGCCAGCACTTTCTTTGAGAGGGTGAGAAGAGGAATGTTATGCCATTCAGGCCTGAGGAATATTTTCCAAGGCTAGTCGTAAGGAAAACAGAAACTTGTTAGCAATTCCTGGAAACAGCCAGTGTTTCTGATAAGCTCAGAAAGAGCCGAGCCCACGTGCTCTTTTCAAGGCCAAGGCCTAACAAGCATTTCTCAGATCACACTGCAGCCTGGAAAGCGGGGGGAAGTGGGGGGAGGAGGGGAAATGCACCACCACAGAGATGTAAATGCCAACATAGAAGAACTCAATACTACAGGATATTTCCTGCTCACTACCTTCAGGCGTATGAAAATTAACAGGTCTTTTCTGGGCCTAGGCTTCTGCTGTGCTTGAAGACTGCTTAGATTATGAGCACAGCTTTCCAATCCATGCTGAAAGGTGTCTTTAGTACTGCGTGCTACATTGTTTGCAGCCTACATAAAATGTGTGAGAGTAGCTCAAATACAAGGTATTTTTCATGCTGAGATTCAGTCATCATTGCAAAGATCAAACATGTTATGTTAGGTTCATGGATCACACCAGGAAATCATCCTGCATCATCCTTTTAGACCAAGGGTTTCAAAGAGTTTTCCAATCTTTCAACTGAGAGAACATTTTAAAATAAAATAAAGAATGAAAGCAATGCATTCTTTAAAAACAAATTCACACTAGCAAACAAGAGACAGTAAAATTCATAACTCCATGAAAACAAAATTCCACCTCTTTTTTAAATACATTTCCCATTTGCACAAGAGCCAATACGTCTTCTCTTTCAGGGTGGGATAAAATTTGTATGTAAACATTCGGTTTGAGCGAGACGATCTAGGCAGGATTCTGGTAGCATTGAAACCATGGATAACAAAGGCATTTACTCCGCAATGCTAGGAACACAGTGCCTTTAGCTCTCAAACTCCCAGTGCCGGACCAGAAGCAGTTGCAGCCATGAAATGCACAGTCTTGCCATAGTATAAACCATTTTGGTAGATCACATTCCCATAAAAAGGTCCATTTTGCATAAGCAGGCTTTGGGCTAGTTTTATCCTGGCTAATAAATGAAATTATTTTGCTTGTTCAATTTTCTTTATCACATCATTTGTCGTGTTGTACAGAATTGTGGTCCCATGCCATTCCCAATTCAGACTTTCATCCATGCATGACTTGAGTTAGTACTGTGCCCATCCTGTTTTATCATTGTGGAAGCAGCAGTCAAAAATGAAAGGGAACTTTACAAGACAATGAACCTTACACTTCTGAGTAAATTCTGTTCCATGTGCAGCACATGCAAACTTTTTGGGACATAAACAACTCTACCATCTTCATTAAATATCTCTCCACTGTTTTTTTGTTTTTGTAACTGTACCTGTTTTTTTTTTCTTGAGCCTTCTGCTTTAACATTACTTAAAGCATTTATACTGAGGGGAAATTGACCACAGCTTCATGGCCTGGCACTTTTAAAGTCAATGTCTCAAATGCTGTCCCCCTCTGCCTCACATGTTGACATGCCTCTCTTCCAGCTCATCTCTGCAATGGTGCAACCTTGAATGGAACTGCTGGGAAAACACTGTGTTTTCCCAGAAAGAAAGAATAGTGAGCTGTGCAACAACTTGCTGACCACCTCTCCCTCCCTGGCTTGGGAGCTGCATGACAGCTCAGGCAGCCTCTGGCCATCTCTGACCTGCTGACTTGGTTTCCCGGCTGTGTCTGGACCTTCCTCCGTAGTGGTGCTGCTGTGGGGGCCACAGATCCCTTGGCCACTGCTGATCACTCTTCCCAGCCCTACGCCATTCTGTTTGTTGGGGTGTGGTGGGTCTGTATGTGGCTAATGCAGGCATAGTCCTGCCAACTTTCTTAACACTCTCAACTCTTGGTCCTGCCTGTTAAAAGAGTGTTAGCTCCCTGATGATATCCTAGACTTGTCAATCTACTCTTCTACCCCAGAGTTAAGCAGTGGTTCTTGTTGCATTTCAGCTATTTTTAACTTTTAGATTGTGTTCTTCTGTTGCCCTTTTTAATCTACGTTCCAGGAGTCTCAGGGAAGATTGTCTCTTTTTATTAGAAGTTCCCAGTAAATTAGCATTTCACACTACTTACTACAGTAGTAGTAGACTATGTAAAGTTAATTTTTTCTAGATAGGGAGATAACAAAACATTTTTGCATTAAAACTTTTTCCTCTCTAATTGGAAACTGACAGTCACCTGGAGCCAAGAATAATTACATGGTTCCCAGTTAATTTTTTTCATAGTGAACATTGAATTTCTGGATTTTTTCCTACAGCATACTGGATGTTGATGAGAGTTTTTAACCTCTCTGATGACAACTTGCCTTTGGATGTTACGACACTCAGCATATTGTAAAATTCAGGTATCATGAAGGCAAATACTAATTCAAGTATCTTAAATGTCTCTGTTTTTCCAGTGCTGTAGCCTGACAATGAGCACCATAGCATAACTGAGCTTTAAGTAAATCTCTTCAGTTATAAGTGTTCATTTAGTGCCTCTAGCAATTTTTCCACAATGCCAGAATACTTTTTGCTGTTTTCCAATGTTTCATTATTATTTCTTATAGGGTTACTCTTCCTTCCATGGCAACCAAGTCACCAGTACCCCTGATCTTGCCTCGTAGAATACCCAGTAGTCTCAAGACTAGTCAGTGTTTGAAAAGCAAGCTAAGGGCTGTAGAAAGTGATACTAACCAGCTTTTCCAAGGCATTCAGCACAGAATTGATTACACCTCTATGACTTCTATCCTGCTTTTTATCACAGTAAGCAACTCAATTATGTAATAGTTCTGTGAGACAACTTTTATTTTTGTTCATTCAGTAAGTTATTAAAATAATTGTGCATTATTTTGGGAGAAATGGCTATGATACAGTTGCATGTTGATACTTCAATGAACATGAAATAAAGAGAATTACCTTTCCTATCTCTCCCTTCAGGAAGGCAAGAGGCTAGGTGGATGATGCAGAACTCTCCAGACCAAAAGACATCTTTTTCTTCTAATTATCTTGTACCACAGTAGCATTTTTATCCACACAAGACTTGAATTTCCTTTAAAGCTCACCATAAGGTTCAGGTTAGGAAACAACAGCACTGAAATTTAGGACCCAGCACTTAAGTGCTGAAATTGTGGCATTCATCCTCATGGGTCAACCGTCATACAGGGATTATAGGAAGATCTGAGAAATGTCGTCTTGACGTTTGCACATAATAATAAAATGAACATATCAGAAATATACCAGCACCCAAAATGACAGGATATTCCTTTTTCTACTTACATCTTCAAAGATGCAAGAGAAGTACAGAAGGAGCTAGATGGTCCCACAGACCATGCTGCTTATTTAAGAGGTATACTGATGCATTCTCAACACCTACTCTTGTAACCTTCCGGGTCTTCAAGTCATTCAGATCTTCACTTGTGCAAGAGGGCTCTGCATCCATGAGTTATGGTCTTGAAAACTGTTCCTGTACGTTCCTGAAGGGCTTTGGCTATCCGTTTGCATTGGACACTTGCCTGAGAGGACTTCTATTGGCCATTAGCTGCAGCCAGCTGGAGGTAACAGATCTCAAGCTACAGCTGATTCCAAGTCACTTTCCTCTTTGCTCAGCTTCTCTTCTGCCCCATACACCAACAACCTCCTATCCCTGACACTGTCTAGGTGAGTAACAGGCTAACTTAAGTTTTATTTCACTTTAAATTTGCTGTTTCATAGGGCATATATGAGGAAAAATGTTTTTCCATGCCCCGCTGTGTCATGTGATTTAACTGATTACTTCAAGGCCGTACTTTTATTAGTATATGATTCTTTCCATCCTATCCATGCCACCACTTCGTGTCATGAATTTCACAAATTTCAGCAAGAAGTTGTCTTGCTATTTAAAGTGCTCACATAGAATCTAGCAGGATTTTTCCACAGCTCTTACAGCCCTTTTTTCTCATGTGTAAAGACTTAAACCCTTTCTTATTGAGATGCTTAGAAGCATCATCTTGATGACCTAGTGAGCCAGTATGTCCTCTGCTTATGACACCAGCCCACAAACCATCACAAGATCCTACTATAAAACTCTGTAACACTTAGCTTTTCTACTAAGACAGCAGCCCATATACTGAACTTACCCGTAATCATATCTCACAGCTTTGCTATAAAAACCTTGTGTTTTTTTGTTCCTACCTGAAGTCCAAATCTGGATTCATAAAGACCCAATATCCTAACTGATGTGTAACAGGACAACACTGTAGAGAAACAGATTCCTCATGTAACAAAAAAATTCAACTTCTTAGTATTACTGTAGAATAAGATTTCTTTAAGGCTTTGCTTAAATATTTAAGCAATAGGAAATGCTCATGGATATCCATGAAGATCTTCACGATACTTACCTTTGGCTACATAAAAAGAAGAATAAACTGTGAGAACATATAAGCAACTAAGAAAGGGAAATGCACAAATTTACTCAGCTAAGAATTCTTCACCGTGTAGAAACAAGGAGTACAAAGGAGGATGGAACACAAACACATTTTATTTACTTTTAAAAAGCAATAGGGCATTCATTCTCACATACAGACTACCAGAAGTTCTAGAGACAGATCCATGAAGAAAATGTTCAGAAGTTTGTCTCTTTTTTTTAAATGTATTTAGTCAAGTCACGTATCTGTAAAAACTGAGAAGGAAGAAAATATGAATTTCAAAATAGTAATACTATCTGAGCATAGTTCTGGAAGACTTAGCAGGCTGAAGCCCAAGAAATAATGGAAGAAAAAATTCTATAAATTAAAAAGACTACAAGCATGAAATTGTTTTCCTTGCTACTCATAATAGGAACAGTTTTCTTGATAAAATACAGGAAAAAGATGTTGAAAAGTCAGAAGAACCTGAGCAGATAAGCAGCTACAAGATTTATTGTGTCAGCAATGGTAAATTGCAAATGCGTGCACGTGCAAGGCCATGGGTTGTTATAAAAGGAGCAGCTCACTTTCCATTTCCATAAAGAGGAAAAGGAAGTCACAAATTCTGTCTAAGCAGATTTACTCTGGCTGTATGCAAAATAGAACATTTATTTCTAAAATACTCCCTTATAGGGAAATAGAGACAATCTGAAGCAAAGAAAAATAAAAGCACAGGTTTAACAAGAACTTTGGACAAAGTTGATCTAACAGTAAAATAAGAAAGAGCTACTGATCCAGAAATATCTATGTTTGATAATGCAGGTATTGACACGGGGTGCAGGCTTCAGAACCAGCCACACTGCTAAGAAAAGCACATTTCTCTACCACTTTCATTCCACCCTCTTTTAAAGAGTACTATTCCAACAAAACTGAGAAGCACGCAGGTTTCTCTTCCGCATTGTCACTTCCTTGGCAGCTGCTACAGAAAAGAGTTCAGGACTCAGTGCTCAGACAGGAAGGCAAGAAGGAGGAAACACACAAGCCTTGTCTATCTGGTCCCACAGGTTACATCACATGCTCAGGCCTGAGTGACCTGTTCCTCTGCTCTCTCCTCCTCCGTATCCTCTCTCATTTATGCAGACTCCTCCTTCTCATAAATTTAGCTGCTGTCAACATCTTCTTCATCATTTCAGTTTCCATCCTACTTCTCACATTGCAGGCAGTCCTATGTATGAAACACTCATACACGGCCAACACCTTGCAGCTCCTTCTTTTGCCCCCCTTGTTTACTAGAAATGCTCAAACTGTCCACAAAACAGTTTGCTTTTCTCTGTACTTCCATGCCAGTCATGGGCAATGTGCGCACAGCCAACAAACTGGGCCCCTCCAGTGGCTGCAACCAGGCAGAGCTCAGATCTGGGATGAGGAACAAGAAAAGCATCCAGCTGCTTGGAGTAGGGAGTATGTGGAAAGGCACATAAGAAAATTCAAGGAAGGTCTGAGAGCTGCAGAGATTGCAACATTCAGGATGGAGAAGAATCCTGTGCTGCTCCAAGGCTCCAGCATCTCTGAAAGTATGGCCCAAACCACAGCCCACATCATTCAGTATTGTACCTCTTTGTTAGGACATACTGTACTACTATTACTAATTTTGGGAAACTGAAAAGACTGTAGCTCACTTTTAGCACAAGGGGATCCATGTAAAAATTAGCATGCTTCTGCGTATCATTTCGATGCAGAACTTTCCCTTCATATAAGGGGAGTTTCCCTTATTTATTATGTTTCTTTATATAATGAAGCACTGGACCATAGGAGTGACAACTGATGGTGTGCATATCCCAAGTGATACAGCAGTAAAAGAGGAATGTGTTATACTGTGTTTGGGATTTAAAATAAGGCTGCACACAGCACTACTCTAAAATTTTGGGGAAAAAAATTGTACTACCAGAGTAATAAACTAAATAACTTCTAAAATCTTTTCCCTGAAGCTGCTATTATCTTTTGATCACAGCGTCAGGGGTCTCCTACAGAGGCACAGTGTCCTGCCTGCAAAAGTCCCTGGTCGGTGCAGTTCCGTGCAGCTGGCTCTGCAGCAAAGGAGCAATCCCCAAGTGAAGGACGTAGTTGCGCATAGGCCAAGGCGAAGGAGCAGAGAGAGAGCACTTGTAAGAATTTTAAGAGCTTTATGACCTCGGGAGGGTCCAGGGACAAGTGCCAAGGGATCTGAGGGTGTCAGGGTCCTTTATAGACTAGGGCCTGAGGGCGGAGAAGGGAGTAACAACCAATGGGATACAAGAACATGGGTTGAGTGAAGGATACAATTACAAATGAGAGTAACTTGGAGGAGGGAACTAGGGGCAGAAACCAATGGGGAACTGAACAACGAAGAACTCTCTGGATCTGGGGGCGGAGAGTTGGGCGGTACCATGGGCGGAGCCTCACACCTCAGTGCCATCCTCTGATCTGCCTTCTGGGCTGTCTGAGGCGGGGAAATGCAGCCATTGGATGGCTGCCACCTGATGGGCAATTGAGGATTCCAGCCCACCCGAGGGCTGGGCAACCCCAACAGGGCACTACTTAAAAATTTTGGGAAAAAAAATTTGTGCTACCAGAGTAATAAACTAAATGACTTCTAAAATCTTTCTCTTGAAGCTGCTATTATCTTTCGATCTGTTTTTTCAAGGACCTAGTCCTTGGTGTGCTCAACAGGCTATACAACAAACTGGGAAAAAATGGAATAGGCTTAGGAAGCCTATTGCTACATAACCAGTGTCCTGTTGCTGGTTCGATGTCACCAGGAAATTCACAGAAATCCTTAATACAGGAGGAAGTCATCAGAGAAAAAGGCAACGGTGATTATATTTTGCGTTCTAAGTTGCATGACAAAATAGCCAGAGGACCAAATTTATTTTTTTTTTTTTTTTTAATGCAACATCCTGAAGGAAATAAGTAAATTTGAAGCTTTAACTTTGCATGCTGGAAAAAGAATAGTGTATGACCAATTAAGCCCCAGTTAAAGCTGTGAGTAATGCCCTCAACATTTTTAAAGAAAAGTCTAAGAGACAGATTGTTATCCTAGGAGTCAATGTGTGAGCTCACACCAGACTCAGAAAGACCCTCCTGGATACCCAACAAGACTTGTCTTGCAAGACTGGCAGTAAAACATATATTCCACATACATATCCCACAGGAGACTAACTGCCATTAGGAATCTTTCAGCATTTTGTTTCAGAGGTCATTTCTACTGGGAAAATAACTATGCCACTTCCATGCTGAAAGCCTCTGTGATGGGAGCATTTTAGCAATCTGCCATTAAAGCTTATCTTTGTACTTAACAGAAGTTCACTCTAGAGCTTCTTAATTTCCTCGTCAAGACTGTGTCACATCTACAACTATTTTTGTAAAGAAGACCCCAAAATCTTGTGTTTACACAAAATCTTTGTGTTTTACACAGATTGCATTTAAGGACAATTTCTAGTACACAGCCATAGCTACTTATTACGTGAAGGAAAGTGTGAGCTCCACTGCCTGCCAGCTGAGCTCTGTCTCCTGTGGTGATTTATCTCAACAGACTGAGGGGCACAGGCTGGCGCTGCACAGCAATACATGGCACATGGACCCCAGGCTCCACGCCTACAATCACAGTCCCTCAAGATATTCAGATGACTGTCTGTGGATCCTGTTTACTCCTGATCCAGTATTCTCAGCAGTCAAATGAGAAACCCACAAACCTCCAGCTCGTACATAGATTACACAGGATAATTGTCTTCTTATAACAGGTTCAAGAATAAGCATGGGAGTCTTGAAAAGCCTCAGTTATCAAACACTCTCTTTAAAGATTTTTTTATGCAGACAGACACTAAGCCTCTCCTATCCTGACAGCACATAATATTTTGATTATCCTATCTACCCTGGTAGGGTAAATAGCTAGAAAAGAGCAAAAAGTCTTTGTTTTATTCTCTGTTAGGTCAAAGGAATATATTTTTCAAAAATCTTCATTCACACGTTTATTAAGCAAACCATAACCTCCTAGTCAGACAATAGATTAATAAATTAGGGGTTTTTGTTCTTTTAAATTTGAAATAACAGGGAAATAAAAGGCATCTTTTTCTTAACTACTTCGTTTTCAGAAGTTATGGCTGTAAATCAAGTTTCCATCTGTCAGAATTTTGCTGCTTAGGATGCAAACAATAATTCAATATCTCAAGAGAGCAGTTTTATAAAGATTCTGTAGACTCAGAATAGTTCTTTAACCACCAGAGAAAAAAGAACAAAAATTTCCTGAATGTTTGAGAAGTGTCTCACTCAGACACTGAAAACCTGAGAGCTATGGTGGTTAATCATATTCAACCAGGTGCTTCCAGAATTGAGTAGATCCATTAAACACAACTACTAGAAATTAAGAATTATTTTAAATAGACATAAGCCAGGTAAGCTTCTGAATCTCAAATTTGCATCATTTCCATAAGGAAGGAAAAATATTTTTTTTACTTCTCCACTCTATCATAGTAGAGACCTAAAAGTAACATAACAGAAGTGTAAGAAGTCATTTCCTCGTCCAGAAGACTTTTGTGTGATACAGCTGTACTGAACAATTCTTTATCTCTAGATGTAAAAACATGCTTTACATTTACTGTGGTAAAATAAAGGACATTAATTATAATTTCTAGCCATTCACTCAAACACAAGTGTGTTTGTACTTTGATAGGACTCTAGATATTCACTCATTACTGAAAATTGCTGTCACAGACTAATCCTTGTATTTGACCCTGATTTTTCCTCATAGATATGGGATAAGGAACAAAGTGAAGTCTAGTCTCTGTGATTAGTTGGGGCTTACTCAGCATTGTTTTCACTCATGAGCAGCTGTATCCTAGCCCTTTCCACCTCTTCTGGTTGCAAGCGATTACTTGAATACAAAGGTGCTTGACTGTCATCTCTTCTACCCAGAAATACACTTTCCATTAAGATAGCAGTGATACAGAGATATATATAGGGATAGATCAATAGATAAGGTAAAATAAGATAAATTGGAGTAATTTCTTGGCACCCTATGTATCAGTAATTTCTTGGCACCCTATGTATCAGAGTAGAGTACAACAGGTGATACATTTCTGGTGATATTATAGGTATTTTAAGTGTATAAGTGTTCATGTAGAAGCAGATAAGAACTGATTTGAATTAACTGAAAAACAACCACTGGTCAGATACTGCAAAAAAATTCCAAGACTATATTACATATGCAGAAACAGAACTCAAACTTCACATTTTGTAATCAGAATTAATTTCTAAGCTAATTTTTAGAACACTTCAACCATTAATTTATTGTAATTGAAAAAAAGGTCTTGAGATTAATGCTATTACTGTATGCTCCAGAAATTTAAAAAGTAAGATTGTGGATGATAAGAACTTCAATTCTAAAGAAAGAACATGATTGCCTAAAAATGCTATCTTCATAATAAAACTTTCTTTAAAAATTACCTGGAGATTAAAAATATTTAGTGCAGAAAAAGGCCTGCTGTCCTTCATTTGTCATTGGGAGGAGAGAAGAAATAAAGGATGGGTCAGATATTGACAAACTCTTGCTTTTTGAAGACTTTTTCTTATGTTATTAAAAACTGCTGTTTCAACTTAGCTATGCACTTGATGAGAGGAAGTGCTTTAATGTGTGTCTGTATCCTGCCAAGTCATAGCTGGTAGCAGAGAGGCACGGTGCTCCACTCTGCTGTGCTAGTGAAACGCTGCAGCGTGAGCAGATAGCACTCTCCCTGTCTGAATGAGAAGTGAGAAAGAGCCTGCAGTCTGTGCTACACCATCCTTGATGGTGTTACTGAATGGTTTCTGTTAGACAGCCATTCCTTGCTGGACATTTTGCACTAGTTTTGCTCTAATTGTTCCCAAATGAGAAAGGCTTCAAGATATTTAATGAATAAATCCTATTAGAAAGGTTATACTTGTGTAATGGGGACATACCCTACTGTACTTCATAGAACCACTATTCATTTTGCTATAAAAAACTCAGTTGAAGGAAGTTAAAAAGACAGAGCTTTCATATGTGGACTGTTTCTTTGAGGAAGACAAAGTTCACAGTGTTTCACTTGTTCGCTGATGCTTTGCTTGGATTTTGGATACCCTGAGTCTCACATCACTATTTTTCACCGCAAGGACAGTGAATTATTCTACTTGTAGTAACTATAAGACATCTGACTTTCATCTTTTTCCATTTCTTTCTCTCTTTCTTTCTCACCTGAGGGACCCTAATAAATCCTTTCTGTTACGAAACAAAGCCATGTTTCTCTCCTCAGGTGCTTCAGCTAAACCTTCCTTTGTAGGGGATACTAAAACCCACTGTTGGCATCAGTGGGATTCCCAGCCTACTGATGGAGGCTGTGCTGCCAAGATGGGGCAGAACAGCAGTAGTTGCAGCAAGACAGACCTGAGCTGAAAAGGAGATGTCACATCTGTGCTTTGTATTGAGTAGGGTACCGAAACCACACCGAACAAAGTGCCAAATTTGGCAAAGATACGTGTCACTTTACTTCTCTTAAAGGATAGGAATTCCCTTTGTCTTTAGCTCCTGCAAACATAGCAAACCATGTTATATGTATATCTAAGAGTCCAGGTTGTCAGGTGGCACGAGTGAACATTAGACATGTGTCACAGTAAAACAATGTTGTTGGTCTAACAGGATCTGAGCTTTCTGATTCTTTCACCAGTTCACCTTTTTCTTAGGCATGCATTTCGGAAGGAGCATCTGGTTCCTTATCCATTTTGGTCTCAAGCACATTATGAATGGAAAGGGCAGATTTGACAGGGAATGGAACCTCTTTATGTGATTAGGAAATCATGCTTAAACTCACTTTGTGTCCTCCTGTTCCTGGATGCCTCTGATGCATTTCTATTGGTATTTCTTAGTTTTTTGTAAGTGCTCAGGTATCATTTTAATTTTTACTCTATAGCCTCCTAAGAAGATATGTGGAGGGACAGATTATCCATATGTTTTATCGTATAATTCACCATTTGGTTCTGTCCAACTGATGGCAAACTGATTTTTGCCTTTTTGCTTTTGTATATTCTTTATATGTATTTGTAGCTCTGTAGCCTATTATTGTATAACCACATGGATTTGTAGCTAGCATTTCACCTACTCTGTTAGACAGAA
The DNA here is from genome assembly GCA_013397815.1 of Aleadryas rufinucha. NCBI lineage: Eukaryota > Metazoa > Chordata > Aves > Passeriformes > Aleadryas > Aleadryas rufinucha. The sequence continues at coordinate 91,218 of VZTH01018425.1, read as the reverse complement.
AGGCAAAACACATTGCCAAAGGCTCCAGTAGTAATCTTTCTTCCTCTGGGAACCAAGGTTAAAACAGCTTCATGAGACGCTTTTTCATAAACAAAGTTTAGTTAGTGTCTAAAGGGGCAGTTACAGAGGAGAGCCAAACCAAAAAGGAACTACCTCATCACCTGTTTCTCTAATTGGGGATTCTTGTCAGTTATGCTAATTTACTAAACATATAAAGTTGTGCCTGCTTTATGTTCTGGTGTGCATCTTTGGTGCATTTTTGTTGTGTATTTCCCTGTGTTGTGCACCACAAAGGATCCTTTATAAAGATGACCACCTTTCATCACCTAACCGTGTCTGGCTTGTGATTTTAGGACCAGGAAAAGCCATCACAACCATGTTTACACTGCAACTACTGTAGAAATTTTGCAGTAAATCTAGCATTGTAATATGAATAGTTGGATGCTACTACATAACTACATACTTTTCTGCTTGTGACTAAAGAAAAGAATTACAGAAGAATAGTTGTCTACGATTTTTCTCAGAGATCAAATGTCAAGTGACAGTCAGTGACGGAAGAGACAGGGCAGATTGCTTGGGTGCAATAAGCTGATTTTATTGATACAGAGCTGAGTATTTATACCTTTTCAGTGGTTACTAAAAATAATTCCTTATATAAGCAGTAATCACTATAACATCCATATATCTATGTTTCTTAATAATATTGCAAAACTAAAAGCTAGCACTAACCAGCACAGGTACGTACCAAGCATGCCTCTTCCTTATGTCAGCTATTTTATGGTAGGCTGCATGGCCTGCCACGGTTTGCTGCCTAGCAATGTTACTGCGTCCACTGCTGACATGAGTTCAGCAGTGCTCTCACTTCTGCTTTTTAGCTGTATCTCTACAATCAAATAGTAATCATATTTAATTTTATACAGAAATTACAAAGTGCAACACATTTTTCCCCAGCACATAGTTGTGGTTTGGGGTTTTTTTAATATAAGTGTATAGTAAAAAGTATCACATGAAATATGCTTAATATATATGTTCATTATTATTCCAAAGGAATCATTCAGCTGAATCACTGCTGAGTCAAAGTATAACTGTTAACTCTAAAAATACAGAGGTATTCAAGTAAGTTATATATAGGACAACCACTTACAAATTATAACTATCAAGGTTTTACAAAAGACAGCACATGAAAATAGTGAATTTATATTTACTAGCAAATTATGGGCATTACCAAGGAACTGGGTAAAAAGTTTGCTTTAAAATAAAATTCCCTAGATTTTGTAATTAAGAATTTAGAACTTTGGTAATTCTCCATGCCCACTTTTTGCTTCACCATTAAAACATCACTGAATAGGCTTCTGTGCACAGCAGCTGAACACTCGGGATAATAACACCAAGACACACACAGCCTCTGCTATAATCCTGCTATGCATACTGTAGGTTGAGCACTGCTCACTAATGTCAAACTTCCTCAGTGAAATGTAAAAATCATTTTAGTGGAAAATTCCTAACTTATGTAACACACCTATCCACTTTGAAAGTTGTTCTTACACACTGCTACTTTCATTAGGTAATTTTTAATTTGCACTGCAATATTACATAGGAACTCAGCTGTGGATTAGATCCCACCACCCTTGCCACTGATAACCACAGATGCAAAAAGAATCTGTGCCCCAAGGAATTTTAAAGATAAGGGTTTTTCCAAAATTCTCGTGGGCAGAGTTGCCATTCTTCCTCTATCTGCTTATGTGAGAATTTCTAAACTTGAAAAAATGGACAAGAAATTAGAACAGTACAGAGAAATATAATTCCAAAACTTTAGCTCAAATGACAAAGGGTATAAGGGTATGAGACATACAAGGGATAGCTCATGACAATTCATCACCTGGCCTGTGGAACATGATCCCAGAAAAAATGGCAGATCTTCAAAATCAAAAAATCCCAGAATACTGGATAACAAACTGTGCAGAGCCAGATACAGATGCAAAAGGTACTCTTTGATTTGGTAGGTAATTTTCACCTCTGGAGTCTTGATTTTTCTAATTTCATTTATGGCAATACATTGCAATTCATCAGCAAAAGTAGACAGTGCACGTGAGCCAGTAAATTTAAAGCCTTACTTTTACACACAGAAAGACTGTGAGATGTCTGTGATCTCTTTCCAAAAGAAAGATGTCAATATTGTAGGAAAACTATAAATGCTTATACACTCTACAATTGAACAATAACATACATATAGAAAAATATGTACCAGCTCTAAACTGTGTATAGTGATAAGTCATACAGATGATATACTGGTTAAAGAAAACCATGGATTTCAGAGGCATAGCTTGAAGCTCAGAGACTATTCATATGTCAGGGCATGATTGTTTCTTGGGTCTTAAAGATAATATTTATGACAGAAGTACAAAGAGAACAAGGATTCGCAGTCAAAACCTTTCTGTTGAGTTATGAAAGTTATTTAGAAATTAACGACTGTCCTTGTTTATTTTTGAAAAAAAATCAATATGACTATTAACTCGTTAGTATTATATATATTGTCTTTGTCACGACTCTTAAAGGTGTTTCCACAGACATTTCATACAATAGATAGAAGCACCTTTATAAACCCTTCTTTTTCAGCAACTGAAGACATCCAGAAATTCAGTAACAGCAACGGACTGCTATTTCCAGACTTTTAGGTGTAGAGTTAGGACTTCCATAAAATGCAGATGGAGATAGAGAAGCAAACCATTGTTAAAGGAAATTACCCACAGAACACCCACCTTGCACGGACCACAGTTCCTGCCTATATGACCACAGTTCCTGCCTATATGAGTGCAGTTCTTTGGTGACATTTATGGAGTTTATGTGCCCTATTTGGATGATAGAAGACTGCAAACTTTAAAAAAACCCAAACAACATAACAACACAGTGAGGTATAGCAAAACATACTATTGCTAACTTAAATATAAATCTGTCAGAAAGCTCATGCCTTAATGCCTAAATATGTACTTGCTATATGTTATTTCCATACAGATGACTATTCTGTGCATTTTAAAATTGCTAAAATTTGTTTTTAGGAACTAAAGGCGGATTAATTTCGTACAATTTATTATGCGAAAATATGAAGAAAACCAGCAAAGCTGAGTTTTATGTGGTGATTGTGTAGCAGAGAAGTCAAGAGGCTCATACCACTTTTGAATTTTGCAGATGCCATGATTAACTTAGTTAGCTATTTGAGCTGCATTCTTAAATTTAACCACATACTTATATGTGGTTAAATGAAAAGGTACACTACTTCAGGCTGTCATTTTTGTCAAGGCCTCCTCCGATGCTGAATGTAGCAATTTCATTCATGTTAGTAAGAATCATCAGTTTGGAAATACACCAACAGAGAGTAAATTAGTCCACTAAGATGCACTTATTGTTGTAAGTGAATGCAATATTTATTAGCATTAGCAGATGTAATACTTAAACAAGAAAGGACCAACAGTGAGCATGTAGTCATTAGATGGCATTAAAAATAGAAATGAGCTTAAACTGAAAAATCTGGCCCTAAACAATCTAAATATTAGTAATATCTAATTGCCAGACTTTGGTTTCACTTTTTTTATAAGGGGTTGTTTTAGCAAAACTCTGTCATATTTTTTGATTCAAAGAATTAATCGTGTTTTACACTGTGGAAAGACCTGAAAAACAGGTAGAAGTAAGGATAGTAAGGTTTATGTCATTATATTTAAAGTTTAGTTCAGTCTAGGTCTATTCTTATGAATGTCATTGAGGTCATGTCCTACTAGAAAGATCATGTCTGTGTTGTGACATATTTGTTGTTACTTTTCAGCATCCACAAGATTTGGACCTTTTTCCTAAGACTTCAAACTGGTGAAATAACCTGGTAGCAGCTTACATTATGCCTATATCTCCCAATGAAAGTTTTGTTCCACATCTCATATTTGTGAAGCACTGTGATACAACCATAAATTTAAATTATTTCTACATGTTTTATTGAATTGTCAAGAAATATCAAAGGTAGATATACTAGATAATGTTATATTTGACTTCTAGCTGAGTTGTTTATCAATGAGGGTGTTGTCTGGGGATGCCCCAGGCCTACATACCATTTTGAGGTTTGCAGGGGACAAATTTCAGTCTCTGGGCACAGTCATATTGCCACAGCCTGGTCATCTAGTCTGCTGCTTTTGCAAAGTTATGGCAGGACTATATAAGAGAAAAAAATTGTATTAATCTACTCATATCTTCCTTAATTCCATGGAAGTTTCCTCTATGACTTTTCATTCCAAGTAAGTTTGGTACCCTTGTTAGAGCAAGGTCATTAAATACATTCTGCAGAGAGCAGAATATGCTTTTTCCTTAATTAAATATTTACTACTAACACCTGTGACTATGGTATAACTCCTGTTGTGTCTTTTTTAAAGTCTACCTGAGAAATTCTGTCTTCACTTTGGCTCAGTAAATTGCAGTCATTTTCTCCTGCTACTGAAACAGTTGTATAACTAAAACCAAATGTCCACCTATTTCTTTAAAGCTCCTGTGTATAGAGAAGGTTTAGGTTCAGAGTCAGACTGCTGAAGAATAAAGAGGATGTTCTTTGTGATGGTAACGAGGTAATTGTCCTTTACTGGCTTTCCTCAGATGGAAATAGAACTCATTCACAGATTAAAATGAAAAGTGTATGTCTTGTTTCCCAGGTATGCAGGAATGTTCATAATCAACATAAAATGAGTTAGGAAATATGGGAAGTACACAATTTTTCAAGGATATTTTCAAGAGAAAAGGATTTTGCCACATGTATCTTCTGTTCTCCAAGAGGCATATGAAGTGCCTCAGAATACTATTTTCTTTCTGTTTTACACAGAAATTGTGAGGTAAAATCTTGGTCTACTTTATGTTTTAAATTCTTACAGATATTTTGAAAATTTTTGCCACTTTCTACAATTTCTTTTTCTATTTCTTTTCCCTAGAAATCAGTCTTTATTTACCTTTATTTCAAAGTATAAAATATAAATGAACATTTATAGGGGTTTTTTCCTAAGTGAAATAGATCTTGCGTATTTGTCGGTCATGATGACATTCCCCTAAAAGCTGGTTAATGCAAAAATTCAAAAATGAAGATTGTTTGACTTATTACCCAACCCTGCAAAATAATAACTGTACAGGGGAAAAGAGGAAAAAAAAGAAGACGACAATTTTCAGAATGTAAAAAGCCAATGATTATTTTGTGCAGAAGCCCACCCATATTTCAATGGGAGGGCAATGAGGGCTGTGTATATGAAGTGAACCTATATCTTTTTTTGGGAGTTCAGAGTACTGAGTGTCCAACTCAACCAAACAATCTGTAAACAGAATTTTGGTTTTATAGATGATTTTGTAAAACCATAATCTGTTCTTTCTAAAAAAGGAGTGACTTTAGAAGGCTGATGGGAAAATGTTAATTTCTAATGTTTAATGTAGTTGAAAGAATTTTGTCAGAAGCAATGTTTAATGTGTTCAGAATTTTCTCTGCAGGATGTATTCTGCTTTAAATGAAAAAAGTCAGATCTGTTGAGAACCTGTCCCTATGGATTGCGCACAAAGAAGATTTCCTCCCTACTACTACAACAAATTACTGTAAATTGTCCTTCAGCGGATGGTGGCTTCAAGCTATTACAAAACATTTAGAAAGTATGATCTACACATTCAGTGGGGTTATTACACACAATATGAATAGATGTCTAGCAAGCAAGCAGAAAATAAAGAGGTGAGACTGTCAGAAATTATCATAGAATCACAGAATAAGCTGAGTTGGAAGGGACCCACAAGGATTATCAAGCCCAGCTGCTGGCCCCGCACAGGACCATCCCCAAGAGTCACACCATGTGCCCAAGAGCATTGTCCAAATGCCTCTTGAAATCTGTCATGGTTGGTGTTGTGACGACTTCCCTGGGGAGCCAGTTCCAGTGCCCAGCCACCCTTTGGGTGAAGCACCTTTTCCTAATATACCTAAACTTCCTCTGACTCATCTTCCGGCCATTCCTTCGGGTCCTGTCACTGGTCACCACAGAGACGAGAGCAACCTCCTCTTCCCCTCACAAAGAATGAGGTCTCTGCTCAGTCTCCTCTTCTCCAGGCTGAACAGACCAGGTGCCCTCAGCCACTCCTCACACGACTTCCCCTCAAGGCCCTTCACCATCCTCATAGCCAGGCAGTGAAGGTGGAAAGTGGTGTTAGGTAAAGCCCTACGTGTGAGACCGAGGGGGAGCTGCTGCGCCATCGAGAGCAGGACCGCAACGGTGTCACTGACAGGTAGCAGAAGATTTCACTTTGATATCAGGGAACCAGAATAGCCTAGTGCTTCCTGCTTCCTTCTGGCAGCCCTAGTGAACACCATCAGGTAGAACACAATGGGAGTCTTGCTCATACTCCCAGCTCTGAAGAAATCAATCCTACAAAATTCCCTGGATTGAACAGCACCATTGAGCTTTCACCACCTCATGACAGCTTGTATGAGCCTCCAGATAATATCTGATGATGAAAAGGAGCATGAGAAGAAAGGAAAATATAAGAAAGAAAAAAGAATGGAAGTTTATGCTGCATTTCAAGAGGGCAGTTTTGATGAAGAAGCTGAAAGTCCTTCAAAGTTGAAGCAGTCCAAGGGAATACATGTCCCCAAGAAACTCATCTTAAAAAAAAAAAAAAGAAAAGGAATTTAAAATTAAAGAGAAAGCCAAAAATGAAATGCACACAGAAGACAAACATAAGGAAGACAAACATAGAGAGAAGTCAAAAGATGTAACTGCAGTAGACATTGTAAAACGGTGAGAAAAAAGCAAGCAAGGAGCAAAAAGTCAAGCCCTTGCCTAGTAAAGACAGGAAAGGAGCTCCATTTTGATCAGTCTCCTTGGTTATGTATAAAATCAACTGAACTGTGAAAATTACTGTAATTTGAATCAAATTGCACAAATTATTGCTGGCTGTGTACATTCTGTAAAGAAAGTTTTCTTCTAAGCCTGGAGAGTTTAATACTTGTGTCTTCTATACAGCAGACTCAGGTGAGTTTAGAGAGGCCAGAAGAGTTTTCCATTGACTTTCAGGCTATTTCAAGACTGATTTTCTTCAGGTGATTTAAAATAATTCAATAGCAGTTTTATTTCCAACCAAATTAATTATTTACATTATGGTACTTGCCGTGCTGTGAGTTTGTAGGAGGGATTTAAGTTACACCAAAAGCACCTGAATTTTAAAACCCTTTTGATGTTTAATTTTTTTCTTCCAGACTCTGACTATGACTAATTTCCTGATGGAGCCACTTTCTTAATTTCCAAGGCATGGTTTCTATTGCTGTTTCATTGTAAGTTTCTGTTGGTTGGTGCTGTTTGCTAACTATATTAATCAACACTACAGTGCGCAAATTACCTGAAAGTCATCATTCAATGAAAAACAAAATTGTCCACTCAGTTCATGCTTTCCTCAAAAAATGCACCTTAAGCGAAGGCGATGTGGAAGAAAAGAGGAAAATAGGAGATTGTGTATCAGGCACTCTTTGTGGAAAGGCAGCTTAACATTTAATTGTTTGTGTGGGCTTTTCTTGGTACAGCAACTTACAGACCTTTAATTAATCACTTTTACACATGCTATGTACAGCTTAGTTTTCATAATTGCACATAATTGTAACCTTTTGTGTTTTGTTTGAAGTAAGGAAAAAACCAATTTGTTTCCCTCTCTAGATGCTTACCCTCTGATTCCCTTTTCAATGAGGAAGGTTTAATAAAAAAACTTAGCAAAATTTCAGGTTTATATGGTGAAGGTACTTTGAAAGTGTATGAACCTGAGACCAATGATCACATTCAATGATCAAGTTCAATGCCTGATCTCATTTACTGAGAAGTAGTCATCAAATTTCATCAGAACACCCATCAGGCTTGCAACATTTCCAGCCTCCCAAGCAGAAGACAACACCCAGGAGACCATTTGTTAAAGTGACTCTCATGGGCTGGGAAATCTCAACCTGCCACTCCAGTTGCACACATTTCACAACTGCAGAGGCCTCCAGAAAGCAGGGTTTTATGAGAGGACACACCAACCCATTTTAAGTAAATGGAGACAGTGAAAATAAACAGATGTTTCTGGAGCTCATCACTGCAGTTTGCAGCCACGCCCAACACAATCCGGAGGAAGCAAATGGCACCAAATGACTTATGCAGGTAGCTGAGAAGGGTGGCACATTTTTATAACTAGATATAGACTTCCGTGAGGTTATTCCATGATCACTGAATGCAAATGAAAAGAGTTACTGTAATAAGCAATGGTCTGAAACCAGACAATTGTTTGTTTAGGTACTGAAAAATGATAGACATTTATAAGTAACACTTCTACAGACATTGATTGTTATAGTTTGAGTAGCATCCTAAATTTAAAAATATGAAAGACTGAGAATTGTATTCAGCTGAAAACTGTATTCAGCTCAAAAAGTACACATAGCTATCATACACCTGGAATAAGTATATACGGTTTTAAAATATTACTATTTTCCATGAATCAGACATAAATCCTATTTCTTCCATATTTTCCTCTTTAAGTATCACACAGGTAGGAATGCCTTCAGATGTCCTGGGACTTGGGAGTGTGTGAGGATGGGGAAGCTGACATTAAAGAACAAAAACAGAGCAACCCATGCCGAAAATTGCAGTTCCAAGTAAAGGTATAATATGACATACGTGAATTACTTTAAGTGAAGTCCCTGCTTGTTTCTGTAGGATGCCCTGTATGGCAACTTGGAGAGTAAATCCTACGTGTTTATCTGGTTGTGGCAACAAGCAGGAGGCATTTCTGAGTCTAGATAACAAGCACACCTAAATAAGTTAATCAAATTCCTTGTGGCTTTTTGTAGAAAGACGAGTCGGCAGCACCTGAACACTGTAAAGTCACTGTAAAGAAAGTGCATTTAACAAAGCAAAACCACTATAAGGCTGTCATGAGAAATCTGGGGAAATTCAATGGTGATGTTATTGTGCTGAAGGGAAGAAGACTAGAAACAGTCTGGGAAATCACATCATCTAGGCAATCATACACTTAAGTAATTTGTTTTAGTAAATCTAATTATAAGGATCTCTAGACCTATTGTTATATTCTTGGCAGTTGATTTATATCAGTTTAAAATGCATGTACCACTCAGAAGAGCACTTAAAATGTGTTTAACTTTAAACACATGAACCCTTTAATTGTAATCAGTGGAATTACTGAATGCTTAGTGTGAGGCAGATGTTCAAGTCCTATGTTGAATCAGTTTTCTCATTGCTTTTCAGTAGATTGCACAGACCAGCAATTTTAAAAGAAAATTCAACAAAACCCAACTGCATGGTTGAGTTAAAAAACAATTGAAGTTTCAGTTGCCAGTGACATGACTTTTCTTAATATTTAAAAACAGAATACCATGGGACTGTTAGTGCTTGCAATTAATACCTAGGCAACTCAGTATAATACTCGACAGTTTATTCAGATGACAGGAAACTCAGCTTAGTAATTGATCATAAGGAGAGGAAGACATACATATTCAGTTTTTCAGATTAACCTTAGTTATGAAGCCTGACCAATTTACAAAGAAAATGGAGGTAGACAAATGAAAACCTACAATCACAAAATTACAGAATCATTTGTGTTGGAAAGGACACAATACCACTGAGTCCAACCATACACCTAACAATGCCAAGTCCACCACTAAATCGTGTCCCTAAGCATAGGGACATGGTATTTTAAATACCACTTCCTGGGCAGCCTTTTAATCAGTTAAAAGTCTAAAATAGGAAGCACAGCTCTAAAACTGAGGAATATGCTTCAAAATAAAGAGGAAGAATTTGTCAAGAAACACTGTCAAAATAGCTTTCTCTTCAATACCTATCTAAAGAGATCTAATGAGCCCAGGAAGCTAAGACGGTTCTTCTGAATCAGCATTACTTTGAATCTAGCAACCTCAACGCAGTAAAGAAAAGTCGTCTGCTTAAGTACAGCTCACAATCTTCCATGTCAATACTCTGTACAGCAAGAATTCAGCATTCCTTTGGTCTATCTGTCATATGTTTAGCATTGTGTGATGGCCAGCAGGTGATTGATAGCAATGATGGCTATCAAGTCACAGTTTTATTATGTGTAGCCTCAGAATCTGAAATACGTATTTTCCAGGATTTTTGTATAGACTACCTCATGACAGAAATGAGGCAGAAGCAGTAAGAAGAACATTACTTGTAAAACAAAATAATATCCTTACTCAGTACTCATATGCTAATCTACTGTTTGATAAATCTTCTCTGCTGTTTCATGTGCCTATCAAACAAATGTCTTTATGTTTATTTCCTGTTCCACAGTAGCTGGTGAGTAGAGAATCTACCTGAGAACAACATTTCCTCTCAGATGGAGACAAAGGAAGGAGGAAAAAATTCAGGAAGCTGAATCCACTCACTATGCAAGGATTTCCTGTCTGCTAGCTAAAAGCAAAGCAGAGAGGAGGAATGGATGACATCAAAGGAGCAAAAAGTGACAATGAATCTGCTGGTTTTCTGAGTTTTTGGAGTCTCACTATTCCACTGGAAGCAGAGAGTACTATCTACTACAAGTTAAGTTGATAAATTCAACTCATACTGGTAAAATATCTACAATGGTGTATATGGTAGAAAAATCAAAGCACTTAGAAGGATATCCATTCAGCTTTAAAAGAGGAGGTCTACTTTAATGGTCTCTACAACTGTATAATTTTTAATTTCTTCAAAGAAAAAGCTGTGATGACAAAGGTGTAAATCTGAGTATGAGAAAAATACTGTTATAAAGAACTTAGGCAATCAAGAAAATTACTTCTGAAATCCCCAGATTCTTAAAGTCCCAAATGAAAATGTGGGTTGCCCTTAACAACATAGCCTAAACCGTACTCAGAAGTGTTTCTATTTCCAGAATGTGAGTGGTAGCAAGTAATGCAACACCTTAATATATAAACAACAATGAGCAATTGCTGGATTGTTCTGTGACATATGGAAATCAAGTCTAAGACTAAGAAGTGATATAGTAAAATGGTAGAGATATGCTATCTCTATGTCAAAATGTTTAGCTACACAAAGCAAGTGAAAAGAAAGTGAATGAATAAGCAACTTTTACTAAATGATCAGTGATCAAACCTGATTGCTTTGCAACTACTTTGTGATAGCACAAATATTGTTGTACAAAACTTCTTTTTGCCAGTAATACCAAGTCTGAGTCTGATAGCACTGTGAGTGATGGTCTAGACCATGTCTGGGGGCTGCACAAACTTCCAAAACTCAAGAAAATTTCTCAAAGTTGCTTCTCGGTCCTGATAGGAGATCATTAATTTCCAAGGGAAAGCTCTTTCACCAAGTAACCTCATAAAGAACCAAGCTGTTTGTCTCATGGAAGGCATCTGACAGTAACAGCCCAGCCATTTAGAGTTTGTGTGCAAATTGTTTTAGAAAAACATTAAAAGTTATCTCTAGCAAAAGAAAAGGGAAATGAAAGAACTGGAAAGCTATGGTTACTTCTCCTGTTTTACAAGCTACTTATATTTACTCTTATTCCCATTACTTCACTTCTTTCAGACTTCTTTGTCTTCCACTTGTATATGTAGTTGTTTAGGAATAGGTTCACTAGGAGTCAAGTGTGGGCAGAGAACCTTCTATTCCTGTACTCCGGCTGCCCAGGTTGAAGCCAGCACTTGTGCAGAGGCTGTGTATCTATACCAGTGACCAAATACATGCTGATACACTGTGACCGTGACAAACACTCTCTCCCTCAGAAAGCCAGCTGAGCTGCCCAGTTCCAGAGAGGGCTGGGCATGCCCATCTGGCACAGGAACAGCAGCAGTTAAAATGCTCTCTCACACATGCCCACAGGTGGCTCTTCTGCCTTTCTTCCAGGGCCAGCTCTGATGAACTCTGATACTGCCAGGACAAGTGCTTCTGTGCACCACTAATAGAGTAGGGATTTGCTTTGGGTAGCCCTATAGTTTTGGTAAACCTGCCTTCTAATTAAAGCAATTAGTGTGGGTTTCAGCCATGGCCAGCTTTTTTTTCCTTAAGCCACTCCTATATGTAAGGCAGAGGACTCTACTCTCAGACAGCCCATTGAATCTATATTATGCTATTTCATCCATAGATAAAATATCTTTAAAGAGAGGGAGAATAGGACCAAAGAAAAAAATTTGCATGACACATTTCAGCTACTTACCTGGGTTCAGTGCTATTTCAGGATGAAATTAACTTTATATGTCCAGAGGAATATTTGATTTCAAGACCAATACAAAAAAAATTACCTGATCTCATCCAAAGGCTATTTATCTTCTAATCAACTCCCTACTTTGCCTGTAGCGCCTAGTACTTCAAAATTTCTCTTGTGCTTGGAAGAATGCCTGTACCTATCAAGATGATTGACCTGCAGACTGTATTTCCACTGCTCCTTGGGGAAGGAATTCAATCACACTCTCTGGCTGTAGACACCCAGTTGCTACCACTGCTGACCTCAGCTGTTGCCACAATTTGCCTAATAACATCAAAACAATTTTTATGAGAGAAAGCTTTGCAGTTAGACAGAGATTAAACATACCCTTGTCAAGGTCTCCAAATTAAATTTTCACATCATAATTCTTTAGACGCAGACCATTCCCCAGTAAATGTACTGGGCCAAATTATATTTCTGAATGCACTGCTAAGAATTGGCTTTTTAGTATCATAAATATTAATTCTTTTATTCCTCATGCCAAGTCTTAAACACCACAGCTAAAAGCATGAAGTATGTTTCAGTTCATCAATTACCTATAACAGAAAATTCTATAAAAATGCAAGAGAAAGGCCACAGTGAAGCACTTCATAAAGCATCTGTTGTACAAAACATCCTCTTTATAACACAAGAGAATGGGGTGCACCACAAGTGAATATGCATTTCTGAAGTGAAACGATGTCAAGAAACCATGCTTAGAGAAGTCATATGGCAAAGAGCAAGCAGTTCTGTAATCAGAGCACATGCTCTTAGCAGCCTGTAGTGATGATAAACTGATGACTAAAAGCCCAGCCAGAGAACCCAGCCACAGCTCTGTGGACCACGTTTAAGAAGAATAAACCATGATTTAAGGAAGACTGAAAGTGGCAGCACAATGCAGTAGAATTTTTTTTTTTGTCCAATGAAAAAAAAGAAGTCTAGGGGAAAGAGCAACATATTTCAAATGAAAACTGGACATCACATTTGTGAAAAAATTTAATTTCTTAGGAAAAAAAAGGGAGCTGAGATGAAACGTGAGTTTCTGGTATGGAAATGTAAAGATGTGTATGAATATTGGGAGAAAGAATGCAATCGAAGGGCAGGAACAACTGGAATAACACAAAAAGTTAGTCCATACGACTGGAATGAAATCTCTACTTACAGCAACTTACAGATGTGGTTTATCCTTCTCTCCTCAGCCAATCACTCCTCTTCCCTCCTCAGCCTCCCATCAAACTTCAAACAAAAGGTAACACAGTAAAGAGAGGGAAATAAAGAATGAAGAGTCTGGAATGTGTCCCTACAAACACCTGTATGGCAGCTCCTGTCATTTTTCATTCATAGTTCAAGGACTGAAATCAAAAGGACTGAAAATTGAAAGGACTGATAGATGATTTTCAGGTTCATCTTCTTCTACTGTAACAAATCTATTAACTAACACTGACAAGCATTTCAATTTGCCTACTTATGCAGCAATGACTGTTAAATTTGTTTATGAGGTGTCTCAGATGTCACAAACTTCTGAGTTCCCTTTCAGGATACACCAGGATTACTAATATCTGGGAAAAGTGAGCTAAAAGCTGTAGCTGTAGTATAGCCTGTGCTCATCTCCTATATGTAAGTTGTCTTTCAAGGACAAAAAAAAAAATTAAGAAAAAGAGCAGGTTTTGGGCTGGTATTTCCTTTCTGCTTGGAATTTCAAGCAAGTTTTCTGCTCCACTGCAGAAAGTGATGGACTGCCTGTGTGACAAGGCCAGGGGGGAGCTGGCTTGGTCCTGGTGACACCATTGCTCTCCATGACAGCAGCTGTCAGGAGGACAAATACACCTAAGTTTTGTTGTTCTGGCTGTACAGACTTCCTCTACATATGAAAGTTGCCAGTTTTACTAACATCCAATTATAAAATTGCCTTTACAGTTTTTAAGAACTAGTTCTTCTCTGTTGTCACTCTTAAGTGGAATTGAATATGGAATAGAATATTAGAATATACCGGTTGGATTTGGTGGGGGTGTAAGACCCAGTTTCCTATAAACATACAATACTGAAAGTAATGAGAATGCACATTTGTGAATTTCAATGCACACTCCTCTGCAAAATGCTTACAGGCATGCCCATTAATTCACAATTAGACCTCTTATGGCAAGAGCACAAGGTCTAACAACATTAAATTCAATATGTAAAATTACAGAGAAGTAAGCACAGTAACAAAAGAACTACAGAGATTTTTTTTTTTTCATTTGGCACAAAAGAATCTCTACCTACGTTGCCCTAAGGAAACATTTATTTCTTTAATATCAGTATGTGTTCTTCTATTTTATTTGGTTGTATTTTTGGTATGTGTAATCAGCCTTCTGACTTTCCTTGGTAGTACTTTTGACAACTTACATATCTTTATTTCTTCACTTAGCCTTTTTGAACTCAAAATGGGCCTTTTGTAATACATTTTTGTTCTGTAGGTGTTTGTATCCTTAAAAAATATTTAGTTCTAAGACCTCACATCAACAGATTATCATGTTTTAGGATATGTTGACATAGAGCAGCAGCACTAATTATCCTAACTTCTGCAATGTCTCACCTTCAGTAGCTGCTCTTTAAATCACTGTTTAGATATTATCTGAAGAAATACAGTTCCCCATCAGACTGATGTATACAAAACCAACCAGAGAGAAAGTGGAGAAAACAGTAATTTAAACACATTTAGCACAATTCTACATTTTATTAAAAGATTCTGCAGCAAACTATTTCTATGTACATATAACTACTTCCATTATAAGCCTCTCTTCCTCTTCTGCTGTATCTTTCTCCAGACAATCCCAGAACTGCAACTTTGTTAAATACAAAGACATATTTAAAACCTTCTTACTGTTTTCCATCTGGAATTCAGCCCCAATTCAATACACAGGCACATTGCATGGTCATTAATCGTATTTGTATAGTTGCATTCTGTAGTTGGGATGCTAGTATCTGCACGGTATCTGTGTAACACATGTTAATGTTAGTTATGGTAATTTACACATAGGAAGCTCAGGCTCTCTAAGAAGGGAATATGTCACCCTTGGGTTTCCTTCTACTTTCCTCTGTTATTGTAATTTAACAATAGGCCCTTTGTAAATGCACACTTTCGCACCAATCCTAAAAGAACAACTGTTTTTCCTTTGAAAGTACTTGCAATTACAGGATGATAAACAATAACACAGAGCAATTAGGTTTTTAGGAGGGGAAAAATAAAGCATTTTCTGTACTGCAATACACCACTCTACAGGAATCCATGTCATTTCCCACTCATCTCTCATTATCTGTGATTAGGGCCCTCACACTGAACACCCCCAGCAAGCAAACTTTGCAATGTTTGTAATAATAGTAATTAGTCAACATTTAGCACTTGAACAGCACTTCTCACCGGTACACCTTAAAGTGTTATAAAAAAGATGAGGTAGCAAGCTTGGACAAGCTTGAGGCTATCACCAAGGTTAACTGGAAATGGAGACACTGGCTGCTTACCTTTGGGCAGCTCTAAGTCTCTTGCTATGTCTATACCACTAGATGAAAGAGGGACCAACACTTCTCAGTGGTGCAGAAGCCAAGTGTCAAGTGGTGCTAAAGCCAGTGTTGATGCTGCTTTAGCACTTGCCACCCCTGGAAGAGATTATCTGTGATGGATGCCATTCTAGTGGTTCAAAACAGAGCCAGGGGGTCAATGAACAATGAAATTTTGTGGATAATGACAGCATCAGTGTTGCAACAGATTGCTTGGACTTCTTCATTAAGAAGTGTTGATGCATTATCTTCTGATATTTTTCAGTTGACATAGCTGTTCCTACTTATAATCTGGAAGCCTGCTTGTCCCTACTGATAATCTCCAGACTCCAAACTACAAAACCACTTATCCACTTACTGTAATTTATTATAAAGATAAAAGAAAAAATTTTCTCACTTCCCAAGTGCCTTTGCAATCTTGAGATTCCTTTGTCTGGGAAAAACTCATCTCTACTGCTATGTGGAAGGGAGCAACCAAATAACATTTTAAAAAATGGTTAAAAAATTAACTAAGGGAAAAGAAATAAAAATATTCCAAATTGTTCAAGAATTTTCAACATTTTAATGAAGTCATACTCTGTACTGTAGCAAAATGCAGAGAATTCTGGGTGCTCATTCTATATCACAGGACAAGAAGTTTTGTTAAATCATGTCAGTTATTTAGACAAAATTGCATCGTTAAGTTTCAGGATCTCCTGCCAAATATGTCATGAGCAACACATGAGATGCAATTAGATGAATATATTGCTCGTTAGGATTTAGTTTGTTTTCTTAGTAAAGCAATTAACTCCACCTCTAAATGCAGTAACAACCATGAAATTATCTACTGACTTTCTCTTCTGTTTTACCAGGTTATATACCATGTTTGTTTCTGTTTACCAGAAAATGATAACACTGTATTTTTTTATATTAACCTTCATTTTTATTGCTGAGTTCACAGTAAGGAAACTATCAATAAGAAATTCTTCTTTTCTGACAAATGTAGGTGATGTTCTGATACCCTATAGCTCAGCTCTCATACCAATAAGCCTTTTTTAGTTAGACTTGGAAGTTTAGCAATCAGACTCATGCATGAAACAAAGACAAAAGGAACCCCAAGGGAGGATTACAGTCTCTGATTATGCCTGTTGTGAAACAGGTGAAATCTCCACTAGTGGTACCCACTTTGTAGTATACTGTGTAGTATTACATTTCGTAAAGTCTGTCTGGTATTAGATTAAATCTACTCATAAAGCATTTCAAAGACATTTCAGAAGCCATAACTGGTAGTTCCCTTCCATAACAGGATAGATTCTGAAGCCTGACAGAGACAGTCTTCATTTAGGAGATATATATACATATATACACATACACACACACACACACACACACACACACACACACACACACACACATATATATTATACATAATATGTAAAAATACTATTTATAATTCAATTTTCACCGTTTTTCTGGAGCCAACTGGATGCCTCTTTTGCATCTGTTAGTCGGGATGATGTAATGGGAGACCTGACTCTCAAATAATTGAAGGTGTTCCAGAAATTTATAAAGCCTGATATTGCTTCACTGCATAGCATGGTGACAAGAGGTCTTTAAAACTGATTTTAATTTACTTGGCGCCTTTAACATCCCAACTATCTTTCAAGACAGAGTAGAGAAGTTGTAACCAAAAGGAGGAAAATTTAACCATCATGTTTTCATTATGTTAGTTTGTTTATCAGCTTTCTGGACAGTGGGAAAGACTTGCTTTCTTAGAACAAGGTGGAAAACACAAAGATGCAGAGGAAGTCAACACGTTTCCCTACTCAGCCACTGAGTATTCAGAAGGAGCATAGACACCAGCATCACGTGATGACTGTCTGCTGCACAAGAAGTGCAAGCCTGGGAAAGCACAGCTCGTGCACAGGGAAGGTAATTTAGGGCTTGCTTTTTGTGCTCCCCAGCCTGGGACTTTGCAAGAATTTTTTTGTTCTTTTCTTTATTTAGAGAGAAATAAATCACCACTTGCTACTGTAAGTCCATTTTGACATCTCTGCATATAGTAACAGTTCCAGACATTGTGTGTGGGAGACAGTGGGTGACAGGTACAGTACTGCTAGCTTTGTGGACTAAAAAACCCTTCATATTCCATGGAGAGATATGACTGTTTAATATTCTGCTCCAGTGCTTAGACTGCTGTTAGCTACAGGGAGTCGCTATTAACTGTTTTCACACACAGAAGAAAGTAATTTAGATAACATAGATTTTTGCATTGCTACAGTTGGTACAAAGTAATTGCAGAGTGTCTTTATTTCCCCTTTCTTTTCTAGAAACGAAAGAGAGAAGAACATTTATAAAAATGCTTGTTCCTGCTGAGCTGCTCCTGTAGGCAACAGGGGGAAAAGAGCAAGATTTAATGGTTATTAGTATGAATTTATATTCTTAAGTAGATAAAGGACTGAGAAAAAAAGTCATTCCACAATTTCCAAAATACTTTGCATAAAGATGCCTCCTTCTTTAGTAACAGCAAATATGCCATAGGTAAACTTTGAAAGAATTACCCATTACTAAACCCACTCAAATTCAAACTCCTTACTCTTAAGAATGAATTTTTTAATCTGTAACATTGCATTCAGCTTTCTAATGCTTTACCATGTAGTCCAAGAAGTCTATTCATTCTGTTGACACTCATTGACTATTAAATCAAACTGGTCTGGGATTTTTCAGATGAGGGTCCTTTAAAACATATATAAGTTCTCTTAGTTTGAAGCAAAGCGGTACCAAGCTGGAAAAATTTTATTATTATTTTGGTGGGTTTGTTGCTTTTCTGTAGTTTTGTTTCTTTTTCGGATTTGTTGGGGTTTTTGTTGTTTTGTTGTTGTTGTTTGTTGTTTTTTTTAACATCCCTTCATTTACTAGCATAGTAGCATTCGTTTTGACTTTTGTAATTATCCAGTTGAGCACACTTTACCTGCTTTCTGTAGAATCATCTAGTGAAAATAAGCAGCTGCATTTTAGGGATCATGCTAGGGAAAAGGGAAAATGCAAAAGTCAGGTAAAACAATTATATGTTCAGATATCATGAGTCTACAAAACAACCTGAGAGATCTTAATAGAAAATGGGTTTTGACACCTTTGAGATTTCAAATATAATTAGATGATTTATGTTTCACCTGAGATCTAAAAGCAAGTTAAATGTTGTTCCTTTTTTATTTTATACTAAATATTTCATGTCTTGGTCAGAAAGATCTTCTTAGTATTTGATAATTTGATAGCATCTGTTTTGGTGGGGTACTGTCAATGCAGTCCATGAAACTGTGCACACAGTTGTAAAAAAGAGTAGAATTATTATGTAATTCTTCAAATCAGTATGAAATAAAGGTGAAAAATCTTCTATCAGTGGTTAGGCAAATGTCTATCAAGAACCAACTCTTCCATATGATGGAAACTGATGTAACACAAACAAAAGGAGTTGTAACACAACCAAAGGAGTTGATACTGGTTTAGGATCTAGGGTCCATGACATAAAATTTTATATTCTATCAAACATTTTCAAAGTATTAATGGTTAAGCAACCAACTATTTAAATAACTTTTCAAGTTTATTTAAAGTAAAAACTTCTTTAATTCCTTTTCATGTCTATGACCTGCCAGTATCTCTGCTACCTATGTGAATCTTTTTCCAAGCCATTACAGTGTATTTTGTCCACTCATAATAAATCTAATTAAAGAGTTGCCTTTTTGAGCCATGGCCTTGGGCTTTTTCCACAAACCCGTAAAGCATATTTAAAACCTCCAGCTAAAAACGAAATATGATAGAACTATCAGATTGACAACTCTTATTTCAGTGTTTAATTGCATTTTTTAATTGATTCAGTCTTTAGGTGTAAGCATGTTTCGTAATTTGCTTTCTCAGAGTGAAAGAAAATATGCTATATAGGACACTATTATTTTCACCTTTTTAATCCTGGTATTCCATTTCCACAACTGTAAACTGACATTTCCAGAATCCTCTTGTTCTTTTGACATGAGCTTTCTGGTTGAAAACCCTGATCTAAATGATCAATGCAATGACACAAGAAACATTTTAATGAATCCCAAAATATATCATAGAATGGCCTGTGCTGACAGGGACATTAAAGAGCATTTAGTCCAACCCCTCTGATGTGGACAGGGACACTTTTCACTAGACCAGGTTCCTCAGAGCTCCATCCAGCCTGGCCTTAAACCCTCCCAGTGATGGGACATCCACAACTTCTCTGGGCAACCTGTCGCAGTACCCCAACACCCTCACAGCAAAGAACTTTTTCCCAGTGTCTAATCTAAACCTACTGTCTTTCAGTTTGAAAACATTCCTTCTTGTCCTGTCACTACATGCTCTTGTAAATAACTCCTCTCCAGCTATCTTTGAGGCTCCCTCCAGGTCCCTCCCTCCCTCCCATCCCTTATAGATGTACAACTTACTAAACATAGTTGATGAGTGTAAGCATAACGTGACATAAAGCCAATAATTGCTATTTGTATAAAGTATATTAGAAATGTGTATTAGAAAAAAAATAGGGAAAACAGTTAATCAAGAAGATTATAGATAACTGTATCATCTAGGAGCTCTGCATTTAGAGTCAGGCTAGGCTTCCCATTTAATTGGGTCTGTGAAACCAGGCACAGAGCCTCTGAAGACAGCCAGCATATCTCTTCTACACAACTCACCTAATCAAAGGAAAAAAGTGGAAGTGGGCTTGGAAATATGCAAAAATATTCATAATTTTCATATTAAAATGATGTTTGAGTCTTCCAAAGTCATCTGAGCCCAGGCTACAGCTAAATGGCTCTAAGAACTTTGCATAGAATTAAAGTATCAGAGAATTATGGACTGGTTTGGGTTGGAAAGACCCTTTAAAGGTTGTCTAGTCCAATCCCCCTGACATCTTCAAGTAGATCAGGTTGTTCAGAGCCCCATCCAACCTGACCTTGAATGTTGCCAGGGTTGGGGCACCTCCCAGCTCTCTGGGCAACTTGTGCCAGCGTTTCAGCACTCTCCTATTAAACGGTTTCTTCCTTATGTCTAATCTGAATCTAACATCTTTTAGTTTAAAACCACTACCACTTTTCCTAATATGACAGTACTCTCAGCCTTTCCTCCCAGGAGAGGTGCTCCAGCCTTCTGATCATTGTCATGGCTCTCCTCTGGACCTGTTCCAACAGCTCCACATCTTTCTTGTGCTGGGGACCCCAGAGGTGGATATAGTGTTCCAGGTGGGGTCTTATGAGAGCAGAGCAGAGCAGAGAGACAGAATCACCTCTGTTACCCTGCTGCCCACCCTTCTTTTGATGCAGCCCAGGGTGTAGTTTGCTTTCTGGGCTGTGGGTGCACGTTGCTGGCTCATATCCAGGCACCCCTCATCGAACATGTTGTGCAAACAGGTGTTACCTTTCCGCAAGCCCTACAGGGCCACTGGGGAAGACTCACTGACACCATAATCAAAGACATCAGCTGCACTGGGATCTTCTTCAACTTCACTGTCTGGATTAAAACCAGTTTTGGGCCATTCTCCTGCCTGTCTCAGACACAGAGGAATTTGAATGGCAGGTACCATTCTCCTTCCTGCCTTGAGTTACCTGCCTGAAGG
The DNA here is from genome assembly GCA_013397815.1 of Aleadryas rufinucha. Taxonomy (NCBI): domain Eukaryota; kingdom Metazoa; phylum Chordata; class Aves; order Passeriformes; genus Aleadryas; species Aleadryas rufinucha. The sequence continues at coordinate 69,848 of VZTH01018425.1, read as the reverse complement.
TTAAAAGCACACTGCTGCTCACCACTGTGCCTACTAATGCTCACTCTGGCAGTGCCAGTCTCACTGCTGCCACCTCACTATTTGCTTTCTAGCCTAGGGAGCCCCAGCCATCCTGCTCCACCAGCTGAGAGCCTGTTCAACCACCAGTCAGAAGAAGTTGGAAAATGAGACTGGTGGAAGGCCAGATGTTATAAAGACCTATAAACCTCCATGCAATCCCTGTTATTTCAGTCTCCATTTTTATTACAGAAATGCATTTTTTTAAGTAATAGTAGCATATATCCTGCAAAGCCAACACATCTACGTGAAAAAGCCTATCTTGCTTAGGTGTAACCCTAGCTTTAGCATAAGTGCCAAGAAAATTAGCTTTAACACGGCTACTTTGAGCCCTTGGGTAGGTTGTCTGGAAGGGCCAGCACCTAAGGGAATGATTAAGGGTGGGGTTCTGACTGCTGGATTCTGGCATCAGGAACACAAGGAATAGAATGTGGCTAAGAAGCTCAGAACAGCTGCTGGCATCCATACTGCTGTATTGTCTCCAGGTCCTATAATAGCATGCCCACTGGACTCTGGAATCTTCAGTGTCTCTCATTCATAGCTGTTCAAGGCCTCCATAGAGTGCATGGGTCTCTTGATGATCCTCATTATTGTATCCAGTATCTTCTGCTTGTCTGATCCTGGATATGGCAAGAAGGAAAGCAACTGTGAAGCCATCACTGATCAGACATTGTCTTGGCTTGTTCTTCTAACTTCTAACCCCTGACTGCCTACCCCCAGCTGCTAGCTGGATCAGGCAAAAGTTCTCAGAATGCAGCTGACTCCCAGGAAAAAGGTTGAATTAAACATAATTCAACAAATGACCTGGATGATACATAGTCTTTTGGGACAAAAGCTTACAAGAAAGATCACAGAGCTACTCAGTCCAAGTTATTCCATGGCATCTTTTTCAATTTTGGCAAATTGACTGGAAAGAAAGATTTGGTTGTAGATACAAGGGTCATTATGCTTATTGGAGAATAGTGGGTTGAATAAAAGGGAGGAAAAATTCTGTAGATGGTTTTCTGGCACTTTAGGAACCAACAAAGGCATATGTAAAGGAAACAAAATTCTTTGTCATGAATTGACATAAATCTGAGACATTTCTCATTCGAGATATAAAATTACTTCTGCTTGAACAGTTCTTCATTCTTAGGAACTACTTAATCTCTTTTTTTAACATCCTTGTTTATTTTATATCTTGTAGAAGTCTCATTTCCTCTTTTGTATGCAACAATAATCTACCAAAAACAAATTAAACAGGAAATTACAAAAGGAGAATTAATATCTATGCCCAGATTCCATCAGTTCTACTCTCACCACTTCTGTAACATAAAGATTGGCAAAGAATTAGAGAGGATTAATGGTTCTTGCAGCTGCATCCCATTTCATAAGGAACAGCTAACCATGCAATACTGCAATATTACATTTATTGCTTTCTTAGTATATTCCTTAATTCTTTTCCTCTCTTTGTAGCTTAGCAGTGGTGTTCAGCTTATATATATGAGCCAACTGGCAGGGCAAGTCCGTCTTCTAGCAGGTACTGTTCTCCCCTCTATAGCAAATACTCTAAAACTCTTTGCAAGATAAGCTCTCTTTCCTTAGGACTGTATACCACTATTGCAACACAGGCTCTTCTACAAGAAATACCTGCAATGTACTAGAAAAATAATATTGAGCAGTTAAATCTCTAGCTATTTCATTCACACTAATGTGAATCTGTAAAGGATCACACTGTGCTAAATCAAAAATCCAGGTAGCTGTGTCTCCTGTCTTCAGCAGTGTCCATAGAAAAATATAAAAGACCAAAGTTTGATCTTTTGCTATAGATTTTTGCATTTAAAATTCATTGCAGGCAAACTCTTAAGGGATATAGATTAAGAATATTGTCAAGCTACTCTCTATTGGATGCTTGACTGAGAGAAATGGTATGTGAGACTGTCTTCTACCAGAAAGTAAGCCTTACCAGTCTTACATCTGGCAGGCTATATTTTTTAAAGCATTTTAAAACATTATCTGCCATTTTTAATATTGTTTCCAGTATCCTAGTGTGCCCAACATTTACAGCATATAAGAAGCCTTTATCACATTTCTCAGAACAATCTATGCTGAGCATTCAAAACCTCTGATATGAAAAATTTTCCATGCGTTTTCAAAATACATAGTTCATGAAGATCTAGCTGAAACAGTGTTTCTAAAGCAAGTTAATTCACTTCAACACAGTTTCAAACAATTTTTTCCAGTGTTAGGTGCTTTCTAATATGTATTTAAAGAAATACCAGAAATGCAAATCATTTGCATTAAATAACCCCTTCTGACAGGGATATTTATCCGTTTTACTTGGTTTTGAAACTAAAAAAACAGGAAAAAAGTAATTTAATTTGTGATATATAATTTTGATACATGCAATTAGGGCTTAGGAACTATAAGAAATAGAGCTTGTTGAACTCTCGTGTCAGTTTTGTTCTGATTACAGGGTCTTGGCAGTTAAGGGCTGATGACATTGGTTCCAGATTCTGGATTTCATTATGGTTACAGTTAAAAATGGGAAAAGTAAATGAGGTGCAGTTATTTTAAAATGTTAAAGAAATCAAGGTAGATGTCAAGATTTATGCTTCTTATGTTTGTGGGGTATTTGTGTTTAGGGATTACTGAATTAGACCTCAAAGTAAGACTGAGTTTGGGAACTTGGGAAGGTAAGAAAACTACAGAAAAAGAAGTATTCATAAGTACCTGTTGGGCTGAAGAATTCATGCTTAGACTCAATCTACTGCTTAGGAGATACTGAGTTTAATGCTTTAATGCAAATGAGTTAGAAAGAAATTCCACTGTATTTGTGTCCATTAGACCCTTTCATCCCCAGTGGAACTGTAACCTGAAAAACCTTGGTTGTAGTTCTGTATCACTGATCACCTCTGTCACCCTGGTCTAGAAACATGTTTTAGCATAAGATGAAACCAAACCTGCAGGCCTAAACTTCCTTTAAAGCCCTTTCCTAGGTATTTCTCAAACCCCCTTCTGTGTAATGTGGTGTTCTGTGATCACCTCAGACTTAGTTCCATCTAAGATTCTAAGCGTTGGTATTTGAGGTGGTCAGTGAGGAACCTAAAAACCAGCAAAAATATGCTAGAAGCCCATAATTGCTTTTTCATGTCTCCTGACCTAATGGGTAACCTTGTTCAAGGTTATTAATTTACCTAATGTAACTTCAGAAGGGCTGTGTCAGCCTATATGATGTGTCTTAGCAAATTATCCCTTTTGGACAAAATAAGAGTGTTTGGCACACTTCTTGACAGAGATCAGGACTGGCATCAGTATTTGTTTTTTATCCAGCAAAGGTGAGGGTAAGGGGCACTGCCTCTCTTCAGACTGTGCAGCCAAGTTAAGCTTTGGCATTTATATGAACAAAGGCCATATGTTTACATTTAAACTTGTTGGAGAATATAAGAAAGAGTTTTAGATTTGTGTAACAGTGAGGATGATTCTCAGGATATAAAAAAAAAACCCAAGAAACAAAAACAAACTGGTACAAAGATACAGGAAATAAAGGAAAAAAACGTTCAGCAAGACACAGCAGTGGTCAGAGACCAACTCTGTGCCCCAGCACCATCTTATGTGAGGCCAAGAGGGATCACCATGTTGGTGTCAGAGTACAAGCATGACTGAGGATATGCAGAAAACACAGAGCAACAACTTAGACTAACAAGCAGTTCATTGAGCATCTTCCAGGACAACGTGAAGGCTTATGTCATAAAGAACTTCTGACAAAACATGGAAAAAAGAGAGAAGATTTTAATACGCTGTATTATTTTTTCTTAGCTTACTATCATAAAATGACATTAAGACTTTATTTCTCAAGCTTCTTGGAAGGGTTTTTTATAATAACAATGAATTCTGTAACAATTAGAAGTTTATCTGCTTCTTTCCCACTTGTCATACTTCAACTGATCTTCACAAAGATACACCAAAACTGCACATTGACAGCATTTTCAATGCAATCAGAGTCTCTCATGTTGCCTGTATTTCTTGTATTCTTCACTGTATTTCTTGTATTCTTCACTGTGCGAAAAACTAATTAGTCTCAAAGGAAAATAGCATGGAAATTAATAAAAACTGGGCAATCCTAATGGAAATAGTAGCCAACTAATCAATTTAAAAAAACCCGTATAATTATACAGAAGTGAAAACAGGCTGACAGATGCACAATGCTATTCTAATATTTTTATTATTTGACAGATGGGTTGAGATGGACTAAGAGGCATTTTAATTTTATGAATGTAACTGGCACCAGAGAGATGGGCTTCTGATGGGAGTAATAATTAATTGTCCCTCAGGAATCAGGGGATTATATTAAGTCCAATTTAGTCACTAAATTTCTGAAATCCTAAGCAAAACAGGTAAAGATTCGCCCTTTTAAGAGAGGCAGATTATAAAATAAGTAACATCTTGTACAGGAAAATAAACCACTAGTACTGTATGCTATAATACTAATTATCATGTGTCTGTTAATAAAATTTGTTTTTAACAGAGATAATGATAAAAAAGAAGAGGTTTTAACACAATATATGCTATTAAGAAGCCACAGTAAGATTGGAGCATCATTGCTTGTAGCACGGCCAAAACACTGAGAAATACTTTCAGTCTCTTAGAGTTTATATTTTATAGTGGGATATTAATAGTATTATAAGAATTATATATAGTATTATAGTGTTCATAAGCAAAGAAATAGCAATCTTCTTTTTAGAGTGTTTGAGTTACTCTAAATATTTTTTCTGTCTAGACAGACTCCATTTAACACAGCTAAAAGTCTACCAATCTCCTGGACAACTGCAATGTTTTTTCCCCTGGAATGAGATTCATTCAGACTCAACCACACTGAGCAGAGGAAAAAATGTGTATGTAGTCAGTTACTAGGAAGAAAACATTTCAAACCAATTTGTTGCTTCAGTATGTTTCACCTCTAGGATAAAGAGAGATTTAGCCACTTGGACAAAAATGTGGGAATTCCAATTAATTAAAAAAGGCATTGAATTCACAACTAGAAATAAGATTATGTCAATAATTCTGTCTTGCCTTAGTTCTGTTAATTCATCTTTAAGAAAAACCTGCAATTATATTCAAGTAATTATTCAGAGAGGGAAGTCCAGATCTGAAGTATAAGAGACAAAGCATGGGGTCTTTCAGCCCAGGTCCTGTGTTAGTCTGTGAGGAATCCCATCAAAACCAGAAGGTTACAGAAAAACTTGGCAGTGACTAAGTCATCTGGGTGCTCCAGTTTTACTGATCAAATCTGAAGAGGTCCCAGCCTACAAAGTATGCTGAGCATCTGCCTTCTGGATGCAGATCCTTTTGAAATGCCTCAAGCTGGGTCTTCCTACAAGAATGTCAAAAAGTCTTTCTTCTAAAAGGTTTCAGTTGTGCTAGACCTAGCTACTACGTGTATAATATTCCATGTAATGGTTTATGAGGCTTCTTCTTCTAGTCGTTGCTTCAGGCTCTCTCTCTGATGTATAGTCTTCCTCTGTGAGAAGGATACACACATACTGTATTCCCCAGCTAAACTTAATTTTTAGGACCATGTTCAGTTCAGAAAGTGGCTCAAATCAAAGCGCTGTTAGAAGCATCTGCACAAATAGGTTCCGAGTTTGCTGTTTTCTTTCAGTATATTTTGTAATACTCCTTTTGACTGGCAATTTCCTGCATTTCTGTTTATGCTGTTGGCAATTCTGCTTTGTTTCCTTCTGCAGCTCAAACAGAATTTTCCTAGCTTTAGCAGGGTTGTTAAAATAATCACATGTGTTTTCCTGGTGCTATTTGGCAACATCTCAAACCAACTCAGTGGTATGGAGTTTTCAAAGTTAAAACTCCACATTTCCACTACATGGCTAAACTTACCTCTCATTGTCATTAAATCTGGTTGGTCCTCCACCTCATAAAATCAGAAGAAATAGACCATAGCACAGCATGCTCCACATCAGTAATTTTGTGTAATTTCTTAAGAGAACAACTATAAACAACTGTATATTTGAGGCATCAATAGTGGGTCATTGTGCATTTTGTGTAAGTATCGTTAGGTGCAGAAGAAATTGACCTCTAGAAGCCAGCACATTGGCTTATTTAATACACACAATGGGTTCTTACACAATACACAGATAGTGTGCTCCCTCTCAGCCCAGAGGTGAATTTTATTTGCATACTTCTGGAATGAAAAGCCTACTTGCCTGAGCTCATGTTCTAGGCACACAAATGACAAGCATTTCAAACCATATTCATGCAATGTAGAACTCATAAAACTACATACTTTTATTTGCTTCATAATATGTTTAAGGCATTGCTTAATTCATTACATAAGTAAGGTAATAATATTGCTGAAGTAGTTACATAAGTTATGTATTATTATAATATATAACAATAATATGTCAATTGTAAGTCTCAGTTCCTGATATTTAGGAAATCAACTAGATTTAATTCAAGAGTCTATCCATCTAAACCAAAATGAAACGGTGAAAAGAGCAAATATGTAAAACCACTCAACAACTTGATATAAGCACTTCTTAAGATAACTCTTGGAAGGAATATTCTCCAAGACCACTATCTCCTGTGAATCAAACACCTAATTTTATCAACTAGGAAGTGCAGAGGTCAAAAAAGAAACTAAATATTATTGTTCTCCAAACCCAAAGAAGGGTTGGAACCTAAAAGCTTGCCTTTTAATAACTGCCGGTTTTGATCTAAGCCAAGATATTTACTACCTCTTGCAAACTATGACTTGCCAAGAGCCAAAATATTTCTGAGATGAGAGGCTTTCATATGCTAACAGCTAATGCTGGACAAGTCAGCACAGAACTTTATCTAGGAAGCAAACTAAGTCAATTATTATGTCAGATTAGGAGAATATTAAACTTCAGGAAAAAACTACGTATGTTCATGATTTGTTTTAGGTTTTTTTTCCTCCAAAGTGCTTCTGTTAGGAGACCTGTTTTTCCAAGGAGATTACTGCTTGGTGATCAAGAGTACTCTCAGAGTTAACAGGAATGGTTTTTTGGACCAGTTTATTAAGATAGGACAGAAGTGAATGACTGCCTCTGCCTTGTATAGAGGGCTTTTGTATGATGTAGTTCTCANTGGGGGGGGGTGGGGGGTTTGTTCTTGTTTGGGTTTTTTTGTGTGTGAGCAAGTGAAGAGTTATGTAAGAATTGGAAAATTATACATGGCTTTAAAAAGTTGAGAGGATATTTTTAATAATAATAGGCTTCTTAAAGATGATCTGTTGCTACACTCTCCATGTTTTATTGTTTGGTTAACCAGCTAGCAGTTGCAAATGTACAGACTGTTTTTCACACATCACTGTTTCTGCACCCAGAAACAGAAGAAAGTAACAAATGTCTTACAAATATCTTACCTGGTGGTATGAGACAGAACTTTAAAAACAATGTAATTCCATCTTCAGTCAATAGAAACTAGTGCTGGTAAGAAAATAAAGAGAATTCTCCAAGTTTGAATATAAAATTCCTGAAAATTTCTCAAGATGGAGGGTCATGTACTATTGCAAAACAGTTCAATAATATGCTGGATGTAGATTGAGATAGCATCACCAGTAGACTCGAAGGATGATTTTTGGTGTGAATAAATGGCTCAAAACTCCATGCAATTTCCAGAAATATCTGCATAGATTTTGCTGAACGGAGGGTTGGCATCAGTTAGTGTATCTTCATTACCATGTTCCCATTTATACCATGATGTGGCTGTATTGAAAGAATGACAGTGCTTATTTACTTGATGGTGAGCTGCTTTTCCTGTTGCTTAAATAATATCTTACAAATGAACGGCAAATACTGGGGTTTTTTTAGTGGCTAGCTTATCCAGTAAAGTCTTTTTAAACCAAACAAAAAATGCTTTTCTCTTCTCCTGGAACTACATGAATTTGCAAGTCCCATTTTCCCGAGAATAATGTTAGCTCTTGCTGTCTAACTTTTGCTCTCCTTGTTAGTAATTAATTTCATTTGATATTTCACTTCATCTTTTTGTTATTGCTAACTTTTCTGTCATCTAGCTAACATATGCTGCACCTTCTTCAAAATGAGAGGTGAAGTTCTACTCAAGAATGGTGTGCATGCTCAGGTAAAACTAGTGCAAGGAACTAAAACCTCTTTTAATACTATTGAGTATAAAATCATGTACTTAGTAATAAAGCAAATAAGGCAGACAAGATAAAGGAACTCCATCTTCAGAAGAATTGTCTTAAAATCCCACAGGGATTGTCCTAGTCTAGCATGACATTTGAAAGGAGTAATACCAAACAAGGGTTGGGCTGTAATGTGACCAAGTCTAAGTTCTTGAAGGGGGGTCCAAGAAACAAATAGTAATAATCGTGTGATGACATCTCTCTGGGTGATTCCAGTGTAGGATGAGAAAGGGGAATAGGCTATGTGTTTAAGTGTGGAGGAGAACCAAAAATAAACCTGTGTTTAATGGAGATACTATTTGGGGATCAAAGAGAAATTCAGACAGTGCCAGTGTCTTCAGTCTTTGATCCTGCATTGCAATAAATACTCACCAAGATACCTTCACTCCTTGCCAAATGAGTGCCAAAGAAGGAAAGGAACCGTGACAAGCAGACACTATGGGATTTTACTTTCTATGTATTATCTAGGTACCAATGTTAGATGAAGAAAGGAAAAAAGTTGAGAGGAAGAAAGCAAAAATGAGAGTACTTGAGCAGCAGAAAAACCTTCCGCACTGAGGCCTGCAGACAGCAGTTGTACTAATGCCCATGCATCATTTGTCAGTGACTTGACATTGTCTTTGCACAATTCACAACAATTGGTTAATGTTTTTTCACCTGTCTTGAAAATTCAACCTCAGTTGTAAAGGTCAAGTTGGGCTTTTTCCCTCTTACACATCACAGCTCTCAAGAAAGTGTTCAGGTGACCAGCACTCACTCACAGGCCATTGTCTCCAAGTTGCACTGGTACGTCTTTACCCACATATTGCTGTCCAATTTTTTAAGGGACCACTTCAACCCATGACTAATAAGAAGGAATAGATTCCTGGTCACTCCCCCTTGTGACACATCTCAAAGAATAACAGGAATAAAGTGAAGGAAAAAAGAATGAGGCTAGGCAGAGCTCTGAACATACATACACACACACAGGCACAAGCACATTGATATGTATGTGATCAATTTCATTTAAGATGCATACATACAGGCATTCCTTAGTGTACATTTGCACAGTAGTGATCAGTGTTTTTCCAGTAGATTTTTGCCGTGCAGCATGACAATATTTGTTAATTATTACTTCACCATTATGTAGTGCAGCTCCTCTCCTCTCAGAAATTAGAGTTTAAGTACCTTTTTGTAGCCAGGTTGTGAGTGTGTGGGTGTGGGTGTGCACCTCTGTCTTCTTTCCAACAGATGGAAACAGATGTCTGGATTGCTGAATACCCCTTAGGTCTCCAGTACATAAACAAGAACAAAGTACAATATATGTATCAATTTAATTACAATAGGAAATCAAGGTCAGATATTGACTCTGCCATAAAGGCGTAATAGCATTTCTTTGCACAGTCTTTGAATCTGAAGAATCTTTGAATCAGAAATGGAAATTTAGCATGTTTAAATCATTCAATCACAGAATGGTTTGGGTTGGAAGGGACCTTAAAGAAAATTCAGTTCAAACCCTCTTGCCATATCTTCTGATATGGCTTTGTCTTGGCCACAGCTTTAAGACAGACCTGCTTGTACCTTTTCCTTAAACTCAAAAGATCTTTGAAACTTTAATGTTGTCTCATTAGAATGGGTGAGATTTAACTACAGGGAGCCCTAGATCTGCCCAGTGGAACAAATCAGTAAAGTAACTAAAAAAACCTTACCACTCTGTCCACTCAAGGCAGGCCATTTCACAGAATTACAGAATCATTTAGGTTGGAAAAGACCTCTAAGATAATCAAGTCCAGCCTTTGGCCAGTAGCCAACATGTCACCTAGACCATGACATTAAGTGCTACAGCCAGTTGTTTCCTGAACACCTCCAGGGATGGTGCCTCTACCTCCCTGTGCAGATTGTTCCAATGTTTATCCACCCTTTCCATGAAGAAATTCCTCCTGATGTCCAATCTGAACTTTCTCTGGAATAGCATGAGGCCATCTCCTCTTGTCCTGTCACTTGTTACCTGGGAGAAGAGACCAATCCCCTCCTGGCTGCAACCTCCTTTCAGGGAATTGAAGACAGTAAAAAGGTTTCCCCAGAGCTTTCTTTTCTCCAGGCTAAACAACTCCAGCTCCCTCAGCTGCTCCCAACAGGACTTCTGCTCCAAAACGTTCCCCAGCTTTGTTGCCCATCCCTGGACCCTGCACACTGGAAAGATGCTTCCAGCTGAAAACATTCAGATTTTCACATGGCCTAGCACGCAGCAGCCAAGACAAAACTGTGCAAAAACACATTTTCAGTCAAGCATGTCTAGCATGCATATATGTTGGCAAACAAAGAGAACCATGCTTTATGTCAAAATCTCTCTTGCAATTCAATGCTAGATGCAAAGTTCATGAAATCTAGGAGGTACTCATTGCAGTGACAGGAGACTCATTTAGGGAATGTGTCCAGTTCTTTATCCATGTAATGAGATTTCCCTTTTGAGGGAAGCAGTATTTTTGTAAGGTTGTAGGCTTTGCTTTGTTTGGTTTCATAGATATACATTTGTCTTCCAGGCACCTTAAAAACTTTCTCAAAATGCACCCAGAGCTGGCACGCTTGCTGTCTCACAGAGGGTATGCAAATCTATGCCTACAGGATCATCCAGTAAACATGCATGTTCACAGTATTAATATTCAGGAACGATAAATTTTTCACTGAATGGTCATCATATCTCTGTATACTTTGTCACAGCTAGACTTTCCAGTCTTGTTTTCACAGTTTCAGCACAGGTCAAATAGAAAAATTTCAGAGAGCAGGAGAGCATACATAAGGAACAACTGAAGCAATGGTGAGAAGAAATACATATTTTGTAAAAATTGTCTGGACATTCTGATTTAACATCTAAGATCTTCTGAGCCCCAATGCTTCATGGATTGGTCCACCCACAGGAGCATAAGATTGAAATGCTTTCAAATTATTATCCCATATTTTGGTAAGTGCTGAGGCAATCTGCATGTTGTGTATTGCAAACTATAAATTACATTAATCAAAACTGACAATCTAAAAAACTATCACTGATGCACTTAAAATCCATAATGGTCCAATTCAGATGCCTCAATAAACCCACTTTCCAGATTTTTCTGAAAGACTGCTCTATCACTCTATGGCTCCAGTTTGAAAAGCCAAGGCATTAGGGTAGCACTGATGGGATGTGATTATTGTTGTTAAGAGTGTATCAACATCTATTAGGGCAAATATTGTGTATCAGTCCAAGCTCATCAAATTGTTCATTATCAAATGATTCAGACTTTCCGATTATGTTTGAGTTTGCAGTATCATGTGCTAACCCCTGTGACATTTCTTTAGAACTTTCTTGGTCTCTGAAAAATGAGAAGGCTGAACAGTCATTTTGAGGAAAAAATGCAGAAGTTATTGTGTGTCAGAAAGAGTAGACCTATGTGTCAGAAAGAGTAGAATTGTGTGTCAGAAAGAGTAGAATGCTGTTCCCTAACAAAAATGTTCTTGTTTGAGATTCTCATCTTTGTCTGTAAATGCACCAGGTACCTGAAACGCTGTCCTCTGGAATTGCTTCATTTTGTGTCAGCCACCACCAATGGCCCATCAGCTACAACTTGACAAATTACCATGAGAGTCAGGACTGTTAAGAGATATATCTTGTTTGATTTAGGCAGTCAGAGTACCCTTTTATTCTGGCCTCTGCCCTCTCATCCCATCTGTGGACAGAAGCACAAATACTTGCTGCACCTGAAACACATTTGCCTTGAAAAGAGCACGACTGTCCAAGGCATTGAGTATTCAAAGGCCCTGATGTAAGTAGATGCGTTAATGGAGTTTAACAGAAAAGAAGAGATTAGGTCACCGGGGTAAATGAAAATGACCTTGTAAAGGCGATACCTGCAGAAACCAGGGAGCAAGCACTAAAACAATCTTAAGAAGGAGCCAGCTGAGGTGATTTGTGTGAACTGAGACACAGTGAGTTCACTGTGGATTGCCATGAAATAAGAAATTGCTATTGGCATAAATTAAAAATGAGCTGCAGATACAGATGTGGCATTTTGCTAATCCTTCTCTTGTTAATACCCTGTAGTTTGGGGTTAATGACTTTATGTAGTAGTAGTTCAGATCCCTGTAAAGATCCTAATATATGAATGTTGTGGGTTGACCCTGGCCCACTCAGTCACTCTATCACTCCTTTTCCCACTGGAACAGGGGAGAGAATAGGACGGAGGAAAAAAAAACCATCAGGGTGAGATAAGGCAGTTTTATTGCAGCAAAGGAAAGAAATAAGCAGAGATCTGCGCATGCAAGAGCTAAAGAGAAAAAAGAAATCAGTCTCTACTTCCCATCAGCAGCAGTGTTCAGACACTTCCTGGGAAGCAGGGCTTCAGCATGCGTAACAGTTCCTCCTCCCTTCCTTAGATTATGTATCTGAGCTGACGTCATATGGTATGGAATATCCCTCTGGCTGATTTGGGTCAGCTGGCCTGCTTGTGTCCCCTCCCAGGATCTCGCCCTCTCCCACCCTCTTTGGTGGGGGAAGGAATGTCAGAGGGACAGCACTGCTTGGCAGTAGCCGAAACACTGGTCTGTTATCAGTCAGACCCAGTACAGTGAGCTATCCATTTCCAGGGGAGTAGTCTCAATATAGAAAGCTGATCTTTGGAAGATCATGGCCTCTGAGAATAACATGTCTTAACATTTAAAGCTTTACTGAAACATAAAAACTTTTAAATAACAAGCATAATAAATTCTGTGATGCATGAATGTACCATTTTGAAACATTATCAAGAAACTGATTTAATAGCAATACCCATGCTACGTGGATTTTCTTTCCTGGACCCTGGAAACAGACTATAAGAAAGTTTATTTCAGGTCACAATTCCCATATGAAAATTGGATTAAAACTGCACACTGCTGTGCTGGATTATTGTATACCATTAGTAGATGGCTGCAATTTGAAGATCAACTTCTATTTCAGGCTTGTTGAAAATGAAGGCATGTCTAATCAAACTTTCTTTGAATATTTATGCTGCATTTCCTTTGCATGGGTCTGTTTTTAAGACCAATCCATCAGATTTAATCTAAATTTAGATTTCAGTGCTGTTTTACTACAATATGGGAATTCTGGTTTAAGATTGTTTTGTCCTTCTCCCCAGACAAAATTAATACTTATGTTCTTTGAATTAGATGCTTGAGTTTGTTGTCTGGGAAAGTTCTGTCGTGAAGTGTCTGTGTTTTGAAGTAAAATTAATTGAATCTGTGGATTAATTAATTCATGGAATAAATGTCCAAATGTTTCAAACCAGTTCCAGATGAGAACTCTGGGTATGCCACCCTTAGGGGATTGCTGACCTTTTTCCAGGGGGATTCTCTGTTATGCTACAGTGTAGCTAAGTTTGCACAAAAATTTAATATAGAAGCACCAAGCTTCAAATGCTTTTATTTTATAAAATAAGTGGTAGTCAGGTCTACATGTCATTTTACTATACACTTCCAATAAAAAAGTGGCTTTAGAAAACACAATGAAGTTTGGAACATACTGTTTCAATGTACTGTTCAATGATGTGGGTGAATTCACAATAGCTCTCTATTACTTTCAAAATGTTGATGATTATGACAGTGGAGTAATGACTATTTTTCCTTAGAATATTAGTTTGTTTTTATACCTTAGAGTGGATGGATCTGCTCGACCATATCCTTAACAGACATAAACCAAGTTCTTGTAATAATATGCCATGGAATCAACTGAATACTATTTGATACTACTACAAGCTTTTTGTAAAACTGCATTGAGACTGGTACTGTAGTCGAGAAGAGCATATGAGAACATTGCACTCACACATAACAGAACAAACTAGAATGAAAAAATATGTAATTCCCAGTACACCCATCAGATTAAACAAAGGATAAAGATGAAGGAATGTAAGACCAAGAAGACTTTGTCTCCCTCCTTTCAACTGATATGAGAGGAATAGCTTTTGTCAATATTATCTTATCTCACCCTAATTTACAATCCCACTTCAGAACAAATGTGATAGGATCTATTCAGAAAGAAATATAACCTCTTGCTTTTACATATGCAGAAGCTATCAATGAACTTCTACAAATAAATGTGCTTCTCCTGGAAAACAAACTGTGTCATTATTATTCTGAGTACCTCAGTGCTTCAAACTTTCTCTATATCAAAATTTTTCCAGATTAAAAACAAAATTCAGAAGGCAGGTTTTCAGATTTTCTGGAAAAAAACCAAATTGCTATGCTAAGTCCCTACTGTTTCAAACCTCCTTGAAATTTTCTTTAGAAAGGTGGATAGAGGCCTCAGGTGTTTCTCTAGACATTGCAATAACTAATCCATGCTCACGTACTATGAACAGTGAATTTGTTGCCATTTTGTCTTTGGAAGAAGTTGAAATTTTGTTTAAAATAAGCATAAATTAGCGAGTAGCGTAGGTTCCACTGGTATCAGAAGGGCAGAGCAAGACTCTGAGTACCAAGTAAAAAGCAGTACAGAACAGGATGTGGTGAAATGTCCTTGTGATTTATTAGTGCAGAACATAGTTCATAGATAAAAACACTACAAGTTCTGGGCAGTGCTGGCCAAGTTTCAGACAGTGAAGGCCAGCTTGAGCAGCAGCTGAGGTTATTTTTGTGTGTGTTTATATGGCCTTAAAATTCAGATAATTTGGGGCTCTCCAGCTGTGTAATATTTACGCTGCAGTGTAAGTATTTGGTTTTATTTTTCATTGCCACCCCATCTATCCTTTCCGTTAATGAACTTCAGATACTTATTACAGATTTTATTTTATATATATATATATTACATATTAAAGATTATAAATTTCTTATTACAGACTATTTTCTTATTACAGATTCTTTTATCATCTCCTTAAACTACAGACAACTTTTCCCTGTGACTGAGCAAACAGTGTGGTCCCCAGCACACAGGTGTCTTCATGTCTGCTTATATATAATGCCAATCTAACATTAAACCAGTAAATTAATAAAAACTGGTGGGAAAAGTGGCAACAGATTCAGCCAAGATACTCACAAGATACTGATCAATTGATCAGAAATATTGAAAATGAAACACAGAGCACTGAAAAATCTTATTATTTTACTGTTCTTATATGCAACTACCTCACTAAATTTATAAACGGAAGAGCTGGAATATTGCCATATTTCACTTCAGTAATCCACTTGCTAGAAAATCTCAGACTCTGTCTCCAGTATCAATATACAGTATTCTGCAGCCCTGACAGGGCCTCTTTATCTTTTTAGGACGACAGATTTCAAACAGCTTCTATGAACCTGAAGTTTGAAAGGGATTCTTATCTATGTCTTCCTCTTTGCAAGTAGAATGCAAAAATAACATGTAACATTTTGGACAGAAGAAACCTTTTTGCCATTGATCAGAAATGTTAGGGGAAAGGTTTAATCAGTTCAGTTGTTTAGAATATTAGTATATTAATAGTGTTGAAGCACTTTCTTTCAATCTGCATTGTTTTTCTTAGCTTCCATGTAAAATATTATGCTTTAAAATGTTAGCTATAAAGAAGGAAGAAGATAAATGTGATCAATGAAAATTTACACACTCTGTGCCTACCCCAAAGTAGATTTTCAGTTCAGTCACACTCTTGCAAATTCAAAATAAGAACACAGTTCCATACCTAATCTGCAAGCACATTGACCAAGGCCATGTGGTCCTAATACATAATCATATTTAGAAGTCACTGCTTGATACTGGTGTATTTCTTTACTCCAGAGTTAACTGAGTCATTAGTTCCAATTTCCTCACTGCTCAAAAGAGTCTGAATACTTATACATAAGGAGCTTCCTAAGTTCCTTCAAGAGCTTGCATGACCTGATTGCCCAAAATAGGAGGGTGAGCCGAGTCAGTAGTGTGGGAAATCTTTCTCAGTTCAATGTCTCTAAGTGTTTAAGCTCTGTGACCTTCATAAGACTTTGAGAAAAGCTTAAAATCATATGCCCTTTGGGGCTTTGCTGTATAAGAGCTATAAAAGTTGTATAATGGTTTGTTTGCCAAGTGGCATCTCAGAACTATTATATTAATAATGGGTAGTGTGCTTTTCAAGACTGATACATTTATCTGGAGAACATCTTAAGATAGCCAGCAAATTAATGGTTCTATTATTGTTAATATTTATTTTAAAGGGGTACGACAGGATATAAGTAAAATGGGGAATAGATTACTTTGTCAGGGAGGGGCAGTGTAACCATGGCTCCTGTGGTCTGCAGCAGGTACATGAGATTATATCTCTTGGCACCCCTGCTGAGGGTCAAAATTGAACCATAACTTCCCACTTGTTTTGTATTTTCAAGATTTTCCTTAAACAAGAAGCATTTGAATTTATGTGTCTATAAAAAAAAAAAAAAAAAAAAAAAAAAAAAAAAAAAAGTCTGTTACTGAAAAGGAGAAGAACCAGAAAAGTCCAAGAACACCCTAGCAATCAGTGCCAGGTACCTGGCCTGCCCCCTTACAGCTTGGAGGCCAGGGGTCCCATGGCATCTACTGCTGTCCTTCAGAGAAGGAGATGTGTAGAGCCCTCTCCTTTCTAAAAAAGGGTCTTTTAACCTCTTATCTTATGAAGCTTCAAGCACAAGAAAAACTCAAAGCAACTCAGCACATCAGAGCAGCTTTCAGGTGATGTAACAGTGTTTTATGCAGGATGAAGGCATGTAATTAATGAGAAAACCAAATTTTTAATTCACACCATTCCAGCTGTCAGTGCCCTGTCTTCTTAGAGGTTTTTTTCTGAAGCCATGCTGAGGTGTATTACCCCAGCTACTTTTGCCAGGAGTGCTGTCCCTGGCATTTGTTTAAAGTAAGTCTGGTGAGTTCATAGCAGTTGCTGATGCATGATAACCACTAAGCTCACAGACTCTATCTATAAACCCGTATTTTTACATGCATTGCTTCTTTAGTATAACCTAAATGAAAATGTGTAGGGGTCATTCCTTTAAATTTTCTTTATTAATGCCTAGTAAACAGTACAGATTATACAAATACTTAAAAATACTTTCATTCTTCTAATAGAAAATAATGGGCAAATCAGTGACAATCATAAAATCACAGAATGGTTTGTGTTGGAAGCACCCTTAAAGATCACCTAGTTCCTTGCCATGAACAGTGTATCAAATAATTCCAGATCTGCATAAGCAATTGCTTAAACATTTACTTTCACAAAAAAATATGATTTATTAAGTACTCTGTGATAGGTGTTCACATAACAAGATCTGAAAAAGGATAAGGGTAATGAAAAAGGAGGTGAATAAGGACAGTCAGGAGGAGAGTCAGACATTGGGGAATACTACGGGGCTGCACAGAAATATTTGTGATAATGTTGAGTAGCAGACAACATTGGCAAGAACTTATTCCAATATGAAAAGGACACAGGTTTTGGAGTATTGAAGTCAGACAGAAATAGACAGAAAGTGATGGGAAGAGCAGCCAGACTGTAACAGCAGACTTATTTAGCAAGAATATTAAGCTCAGACGTATAAAGTAGAAAGAGAAAATATGGTTCTCACTTTCCAAATTAAGCAAATTTTAGAAAATTAAAAAGCGCACCTTTTTCATATAATTTTGTGTGTAATTGTATACATCTGCTTATGAAAGTCAGATGCAGATGATACAGGTGTTTGTGTAATATTTAATTTAAGAAGCAGGCTCTGTAAAAAGTTAAAGATCATGCTCTCTCAAAATACTATCCAGTAGAAATTACTGCAGATATTTGTTTTCATTGAACAAAGAAAGAAAAGAGAAGAAAATCTCATCCTTTCCTTATACAAGGCTAGACCACGAGCATCTCTGGAGGAATCCATGGAATCACATTTATGCAAAACTGACAGTATCGTGTTCTGATTCTCTGACTGTTATGATGTTATGAGGATTATTTCAGTTCAGTGTAAAATTGTTGAATGATGATTTCAGTGCTGCGCTCTAGAAGGCTACCAGCATAAGTGATATATACAGTAAGGATCCATTTCAGTGAAACAGAAGGTGGAGGAGCAACATATCATTGCCAGGTCTAAAGTCAGAAAGGCCCTCCCTAGAGGATTAGGGAAAATCTATTTCCTCACCACCAAAAGTTTCTATTAGACATCAGGTCCCAAATTTGAACATATATTTATGAAGTATACCAAAATTTCAACCTGTGAACCCAGAAGAAACAGGTTCTGTTTTCCTTTCAAGCAGCTTCTCCAAAGCAATTAAATAATAGAAAGATCTGCTACCTTATGAAAATGGAAGATTTTAGGTGTTATGAATACCAGGTATTTTGCTTTTCAAATCAATCTCTTAGATTTCCTATTCTGCCATGTGACTGCAGCAGTAATGTCTGACCAACGAGCCACAGAGATAGACTAATATGTGAAGGTAAACTTGAATGCAGTGCATTCTCTCCTTTCCTTGTGTGTTCACTTTCCACAACTTGCATGCTATTCTCTAGCTGTTCTGTATACTTGCCTGAATTAATACATGTATAAAAATCCTATCCTGCATAAAAAACCAATGCAGATATAGGAGCTTTGCTGTTATGTCTAGACAATAGAGCAGTGTCTGTAGCTGTTTTGCAAATATAGATTGGTAATGACAGTTTTTGTTTCATAGTAGAAAAGGCCAGACAGTCTTCCAATGCCTGATACAATGGTCCTAAAGTTTCATTTCTAATTAGTAAAGCCATGTTATAGGGAAAAGAAACAGGCTTATGATGCTTCATTCTGCTCTGATACAACTACAAATATATTCTATATTTTATGAGGAAAACCAGCTTTTATAGGCTATATGAATAACAAATATATACAGGGGTTCAGAAGCCAAGTGCTTTAGCTATTTGTTTTCTTTATCCACTTGTTATACCTGACCCTGGACAAAAAGATAAGGGTTGAGTCTGTAATGTCTGTGGGATGGTATGCTGTTGGAAAGTAATGAAATTCCCTGTAAAAACAAGCCCATTACTCCTACCTTACTAGCACATTTCCTTCATCCTCACAAACTGATTAAACTGTGGACTAGAAAGTCCCTTTTGTTCTTCCCCATACAACTGCAAATAGAAGTCAATGTTTTATTAACTAAATAATGCATTAGGACTCCTAATGCACAATTGAAAATCTTCAGAATGAGGTTACTTTTTTTTTTACAGGAGAATAATTACAACGAATTGCACACAAGATACACTTCTACTAAAAAAACAAAACAAAACAAAAAAAAACAAAAAAAACCTCTCAGAAGTTTTTACTCCTTGATGTCCATTTTAGAATATTTTTCCCTTATGGTCCTCAGGGCTCATTTAAAAGTTTTCCACTATCTTCATAATGTAAAATTTAAATTGGACTATGCAGGAGGGGAGAAGAAAATGGAAATTCTGAAGATTGCTTTGTCCCCTTGAAACGAAGCATTTTTTAAAAAGCATTTTTCATTTGAGATAAATATAACTCACCACTCCATGCATTTCATGTCTCCTTTGCCACATTCAGCTCATAAAGGCCACACTCCCTATTTATTGCAAGCAGCTAAGTTACACTTTCAGTTTCCCAGATCTCTTTGACCAGCCTGCAGTGTTGAGTGAGACAATGGCTGCCCCTGAAAAATGGCTGACAACAGCAGACAGTCCAAGCCCAGGGATGAAAACTTTGCAGGCTCAGAGAGAACTGCCCACCTTCACATATCAGTAACTACTCAGTTGCTCACCAGTCTGTGTTCCTGTTCATTCACTGGCCTCCCAGTTTTCTACAGAGGCAAGGGGTATTGAACAGCAACAACTCACTCTGATAACTCTGGAGGGCTTTGGTTTAAACCTGGTGCCCATAAAGACAAAATAACAGACATGCTAAAATGGACTGAGGTCCAACTACCCAATAATATTGTTTTCATATCTTAGCAATTAAAAAAGAGACCCCAAAAAGTGATGTTTGAAATAAAAGTCAGAATAACATCTATTTAGATGCTCAAGTAAGTACAGTAGAAGATCTCAGCAATTTCATGACTCCATGTTTGAACTCTAAATTGTTTTCTACACCAGCAAGTATGATACAGTGGATAAGGTCTCTTTACAAAAATAGTTCATTGCAAGGGGATGAGGCATAGATGAAATACTGGTAGCTTCTAAAATGGGCAGAGAGCCATGAAAGCAAGTAGGCACATATTTCTCATGCAGTATAAGAGACAAAAACTAACTGTAATTTTACTGTAGTCCTCCTCCAATGCACATTTTCCCCTTTCCCCAGTTACTCACCAACTGCCATACATACCACCCAGACATATTTTTTGTGTCAATTTACAGATGCTTTAAAGACAGTACTGCCTAAAAGTACTGCTCCACTTTATTTACACTGTCTATATTAAATAATTTAAATTTCTGCTATGAAAAAATAGTAGTATAATTAGTTGTTATTCAGGGGAAATAAACTCCATTTTTCTCCATATTGCTTCAATTTTATACCAGCATGGAACCAATGAAACCAGTAGAACTCCCTTAGCATAAAACTGGCAGTGGAAATATGAATTAACTCTACCCATTAGATGGCTTCATCTGTATGGAAATGATAACGGTTGCTCTGATGTCTCTCAGAGGAGAATGAGGTTGGATTTCTTCTATTGACAGTTTCATTTTCACCTGCAAATCTCTATTCTCACTAAAGGTCATATAATAACATAACCGTTCTCTATTCTTATTTTACCTCATTGCTGATGGATACACAACTTCCTGCAGTACAAGCCACTTCAAAGCCATGTTTAGTTTTGAAGTTGAATATTGTACATATAAAAACCTCTGAATCTGCACCAAATATGTGTTGTTGACTTCCACTCTAGATCTGGATACTCAGTTTTCAGGATAGTTACCTACCTAGAATATGCCAAGCCTGCAGTCAGGTGCAAAAGTCCACTGAAAAAAGTGAATAACCACTTATCTTCTAAACTACTTTAGGAAGCTATGGAAGAAGCACAACTTAGTTTGCATGTACAATATATGAGCTGTATAAATGGAATTTCCATAGAACAAGACTACCCTGTTGTCTATAGGCTCAAAAGCCTGGGACCATCATACCTGTCTTACAAGATTCAAAGCTGGTATTCAAAGATATTTTCCTAGGACAGAAAATAGGAGACCATATTGCCTCCGGAAGAAACTACTGAAAGACATTGTTGCATTCATGAAATTCTTCTCTTCTACTCTAACCTCTTCTAATTCTCACCTTTGTCTCAGTTGTTTAAGAAATTCTTCCAAAAGCGGTCTAATCAATATGATTTACATCTACCACACACTGTTCTTTATTTTATCCTCTCCCATCACTGTTTTAAAAAAAATGAGAAAAAAGACATTCTAGGGGTAGTGTGCATAAACATTAGGAACCATCTCTTGCTCCTGTGAAGTTGAAAGGAGGAAAAAATGTGATTGTTTTCCTTTGGGCTTGTCAAAGACAGACCAAATACTGATGCAAATTAAGCTGTTATACAAAAGAATACATAATCATAGAACTACAGTGAGTAACAACATTTATAGGATTTCTTCTATTTAAAACACTAGTCATGAAGGCCCACAGAATGCTAGGAATTTTTTTGAAAGAAGAAATACCCCAAAAAACATTTATTCAGCATTTACATACTGTAAAGACAAACCATGCACTACAAAGTACTAATTTATAAAGATCCTTCAGACATGCTATGCAACCCACAACATGGGTTGTTTCACTTTGCTGACATAATTTCTGTGAAAAGGAGCCATAAAAGGAGAGAGAGTAGCATGGCTCCTCCTGGGAGAAAAAACCCTTGCTCTTGGAATTTACAAAACTAGCTCATTTGGGGGCAAAGTATGCATTTGTGGATGAGAATGGTAGAGGAGTAATAATCCATGGATATTTATTCATCAGTAATATTATTTTAAAAGAAAAGAGGTGAAAATTAACTTTGGAAGGACAAATCTGGCTTTAGAAAGTATTTATCCAAAAACTGAGTGTATTTGGTAAACATTACTGCCATGGTCTCATCTGAAAAAGAAATTGTCTCACTAGAAAAATTAACTTCAGAAGAAGTCTTGATCTAAATTTGGACTGAGACGTGAAACTTCAGAAATATATTTTTCATATTCATTTGAAGCTCACTTCCAGGAAAAGATTGTGTACCATTCTTCCAGTGCATACCTTCCTACTTAATTTTACTGTTATCACCTTCAATCTGTAGAAATTTAGATAAGTTTAAAATGCTGATTCTTCCCACATGTAGAAGAATATGTTTGAAATTAAAATCAGTAGGTTTCCCATTTTCGAACTACAGGTTTCCCATTTTCGAACGACAGCTTTCCAAATAGGAATAAAGAGTGACCTCCCTTCTCCATAATTCATAGCAGCAGCAGACTTCCCTTAGTTTCTGCAAGGGTTCCCTCAGAAAAAAAATGCACTTGCCTGGCCAAGCGCTTTTCAGATAAGATGCCTGACTTGCAGCCAAGGAAGATGTCACTTTGGATATCCTGCAAAAACAACAGACAGCCTAACTTAGCAATGAAGTTCATTTGAATAATCAGAGGTCTCTGTCTCTTAAAGAGGAAGATTCATTCTCTATGGCAACAGCAATTCAGAGCCAAATATTCTACAGAATTTGCAAAACAGAGAAAATAGAGCAATAAATCATAGAAACATGTGATTTTATGTTACTTAAAGAAACTGTAATCCTTGTTCTTACCAAACATCCTCAAAAGTCCTCTGAAGCTAACTAGAATATTCCTATGGAGTTCTGGATCATCTGAGTAATTCCTTGCAGGAAAAAAACCCAAAACAACATCAACAACAACAACCAAACAAACAAAAAACCAAACAACAAACACTTAATTGAAACTCCAAGAGAAAGGATTAGCAAAGAGTAAAAAAATCAGTCACTGTTAAAAGCCTCTTCAAAATTCCTTTCCTTTCTAAGCTTCATGGATACCAGTAATAAATGTATCATTAACATTTTATACAAGATATTAAAATCCAATTACAGATAACATTTATTTTTGCCATGCAAATTGGCAAAACATGCAAATTACAAGAAATAAATCCTAGAAAGTGTGGAGATTAATGTGGTTTATTTAAGATGTTGCTGTACTTCTCTCCTTCACTTTTCCCAGAGATTTTTCTGAGGTTATTCCATTTTTTCCTAAATATGTCAAAAGTTTAAAGAATTAGCCATCTGGAAACTTAAGGGCCTTTGTTTTCCCCCATCACTGACTACACTTACGTGTGTTTCAAGTGATAAAATGAATACAGATTTCCTGCTCCTTGATCCTGCTGAACTTGTCAGAAATTTTTAAGAGGTGTTTCCAAGATCTGACTTGAGAGGGCATTGCTGAAATGCTGCCAAAGCCATCTTTGCACCTAAGTGACAATTCAAGCTTATCTACAGAATTCATTAACAGAAGAGAAACATTCAAATGCATAATAAAAAAAAAAATCAGTCTGTTCTTGACTGCTCATCTTTCAGTCCTTTCTTTCATAACCATTACTTTCGTTCTTCTGTCACCACTTATTCTCATGTTGCATAAATCATTAATGTATGTAGAAAAAGCATTGAGAGACTGCTCGAGCCTACAGTTTGTATTGTAAGGAAGTATTAATGAACATAAGCCTATTTTTCCATTTTTTTCCTCCTATTTTCATGAAAGGAGAACATTAAGGGCTATTCACTGCTACAGAAAGTAATTGTCTGAAAACTCCAGAATAAAACTTATTTATAATAGTACCAAAAATTTTCAAATAAGATTATTTTCAGATTGAGTTTCCATCAGTCTCCATCTAGGTTACAGCTAGATTTATAGCAACAGTTGATAGCATGCCAAAATCTTTGCAGGAACCTTACTGATTTCCTGAGGTAACCAAACACTGAGAAGACCATGCAGATTAACTTCTTGTGGGAAATTCTATCCATCAGCATTGGCATCTAAACTAGGGCAAAAACCAAAAAGGTGCTCGAGGCATCAGAACTAGGGAGGAAGTAGAAGTGCAAAGTGCCTCTGCCAAAGCTTTACCAGCTGCAGTTCCTCGGCTAATTGCCATCCCTCCACATGACTACACTCATGATATAAACAAGTGGACAATAGTGGTACAAATCAACTTAGAGAAAGGATATGAGCTAGGAAGGACACCTACATCATTTGGGCAGATAATGTTAAAAAAACAGGCTGACCAGCTGGGTTAGAGAATGTGTGTCCCAGAAAAATCACTTTTTAAATGGCCAAGTCCACTTAAGAGCTGGAACTCGATCCTTGCATGTTCCTTCCAGCTCAGAATAGTCTGTGATTCTGTGATTCTGTGAAGCTGAAAAAGAAGGGCTGCAGAAGAAGATAAATTAGACCATTATGAAATGTTTCATGAAAATGTGTCTTTGCAACACCTGTTGTTGATTCTCATGGAAATCAAATAATTTCAAGGTATGCTAGTATTTTCAATGAAGACATCATGTTTAGAGGACGTAAACCTACAGAAGTTACATGCTCCCAACTGGCATTTGACCAGCTGCAACCACAGACTTCTCTCACAGAAATTTCCAGTTAGGGATTTCTGCTGGAGTAAGCCTCTGTGCCCATATGTGCCCCGTGAAAGTCCCAGCATCTGGGGAGAAACTCTGCTTTTCATGGGAGAAGAGGTTAGAAAGCAGTTCTGAAATACTAACTCTGTTTTGTGGGGAACTTGCTGGCAGGGCCTTGAAAGCAGCCACTTACCTTCCGTGTGTCCACTCTCTGTGACATGTGTGTTTATCTCCCAGTTCAGAGACAGGCACCATTTGCTTCATTACCCAGTAAGTGAAATCCTCAAGAAATTACTGTCCTGCTAGTGGTGGAATAAGCTTAATGGTAAGAAGTTTTGTTGCTACTACTGCAGTCTAATAGAAACATGAATACCTGTTGATGAATGCAAACTTCTTCCATTTCAGAGTAAGGTAGAATGTGAAGTATGAAAACAGGTATTTAGCATGTCCATATTCTTGCAGAGAAAGCCAAATACCACCTGCAAGCCTCAGTGGAGCTTCCAGAACTGTTGTAAAGCAGTAAACAATGCCACTTCTACCGGTATTAAACTAGCTATTCATTCCCAGAAACTGCCTATTTAACAGCATATTTATTAGCACTTGGGGAGTACAGAATTCAAACCAGTTTGCTTCTTTCTCTTTCTGCCTGGTCTTGTCATGTGTAGTTCTCTGTTGGGCTGCTGCCCAAGGAGTCCTTAGTTAATTGAGTATAATTATTCTGCATCCTACTTTCAAATGCTAATGCAGTTTCACCTCTCCTTGTAACACAATACAGATGAAAGCCCCAACTGTTGTCTGGTACATGTAATTCTTTCCTCTTCAATACATTCACCTCCATAATAAAGCAGCAGTTTGCTGGGTGTTGTTGATCTTTAAGTATAATGTACAATGATGACTAAATTAGTAATGAAAGGTAGTTAAAAGTATTAAAACACAGATAGTTCTTCAGTGAAAGATGAATTTTATAAGCATTCAACACTACTCGTTCTGTCATTACTCATTAATAAATTAACAAGGCAGTCAATTAACATGTTCATCTTCACCTGAGATTGACAAGCTGTAGAAAGCAGGGAGGACACGGAGGATGCTTTTTCACTGAGAGAGAGTCCTCAAATATCAATAAACGTCTGTTAGGGCTGAGAGAGCTCTTAATCAGTTTGGAACATCTAGATGCCCAGTTAGTGTTGCATTGCCTCCAAAGAGGTCTTCTGTGTCACTTTAAAAGAGGCAGGGCTTGGGGTTTCATTTTGGTGCTGATATTTGGGTTTGGTTTTGTTTTGTTACTTTACTTTTTTTTTTTTAAACCACACTTTAAGACATGTTTCAGCTTAAAAGCTTAAAACAACTATTTAAGGGTGCTTTGCAAGCTTATGCCACAAAATTATTTCCCTACATATGAATTAATAGATTTGGGAAGAAAATATTCCTTTATATTTATTTTCTTTATCCTGGTGCAAAAAATATTGAGATTTCAAGAGAAAAAGTATTCTAATTTGAGATTTTCAATAAAAATCTCACCTTTTTTTTTTGTAAAGCACTTTTTCAACAGTGCTCCTAGAGATCCTTGACAGTCTTCGTTTAAAGAATAGTCCTTTCAAAATACATTTGGAAATGGTAAAGCAAGTTTTCAAGGCTGTTACTCTAAAGATGCTCTTCAGAAAGCTTGAAATAAATTTTTCATAAAGCATGTCATTTTGAAAAAGGAAAAGAGTGTGATATTATTCAGTGCAAAAAAATTTCAATTAAAATATTCTGAGTAGTTCTGCCAATAACGTAATCCTTTTGACAGTCTGTGCTGTGAACAATACTGGGGAAGATATTTACGTAAAAATGCATGTGCAGGCAATTCTTAACACTCATGGAAATAGAAAATCTCATGTCATATGTACCAAGATTCTCCAAGATTTTGGAGAATACCTGGGAAATGCTTCTGGCAAATTAGAAATGCTTAAATGCATTAAAGCCACCTTTATTCTTCTTTGTTAGTAATTTTGAAAATCTAGGCTCCTTGAAGATATTATTGTAAACATTAAAATGTTTCAGCACTGGATTGGTATGTTTCAGATAATATGTTTAATTTTAACATGGAATATTGTCTTACCACCGCCTACTGTCTTAACTGTTTCACTACTCGGTATAGAAAAATGTTGGCATATGCTGCCAGTGGCCTTGCAAGTGATGGACAGGACAGGACAATGTGCTTGACCTCCTCCAGTCAACCAGGGTTTTTTAATTACCCAATCTTCCACTCCAAAAGTGTTTCCTGAGTATTTCCTGCTGAAGGAAACACTCCTGAAGGAGTGTTTCCTTCAGCATTTACCTAAAAAAGTACTTCTATCATTTTGGTTTTTCATCATCTATCCAATTGTTTCACTTGGATAAAGGTGTGGCAGAAGGAGACAAGGTGTCAATCCCCTGAGCACAGGCATAGCATAGACTTCACCCCACGGCAGCTGTTTCAGTGGACTTTACCAGAAATCTGAGGAAGGACAGATGAAATTACTCTTAGAGGATAATTCCAGAAACAGTGGTTTAGTGAAATAACAGTAGTACTTCTGGGTTAATGTTCAGATCTTGCACTTTACACTTAAACAAAAAGTAGCAAGGCTTATTTTTGTTTTGTTAATCTCCAGTTAAAGGGTGTAAGTTCAACTCCCACCATCAATTTTACCTTCTGTGTCTTATAAGTCTCTTTAATAAGGACTGAAAAATATGTTTCTGGCACATCTGCGTACGGATTCTGTGACAAAACTGGAGAAAAACTGTGGCTTCTACATAAATAATCATCAGACACTTAATGCAAACATTCATAACATCAGTGAGAGAAGAAAAGTTCATAACCTTCTAATTTCTAGTTATTTCATTTGACCAGTTTCCTTCCTGGACATCACTGCAGGTCTGTGGTGTTATCAAAATCTACTATTTTATTACTCTATAGACATGTAGCCTGCCTTCTAGCCTTACTGCTACAGTGGACATCAACCAAAATCATAAGATACTTAGAATAATTTGTATCTCTTATATTTGTATCTCTTTTCCTTTTTCACTTGATCATTACACCTAAGTGCTAATTTGTTTTTATTTGGATCAAGACAGTATTTAGCATCTGTCTCCAAACTCCACAGACTGATAAGGAAATCTGCTGGGTGGTTTCAAAGTCATACTGGCTAGACAAAACTGTAGGAGACTGGAAACCCAAATCCCTTTATCTTTATTTGAAAGACAAAAGTTCCCCCTGCATCCTTGTCTTTGCTAAGTACATACAGAAATGTGTGATGGCAGAAATTCAATCCACAACAAAATGAATACCATTTTCTTGATGAGTTTCTGCTTCATTTATGGGAAAAGGAGATATGGCGTAAACACTATCGACTTGTTTAGTCCTGCTGCCTTCTTCTTTTGCAGTTGCCTTTTCTAAATGGTGTAGTGGCCAAGTAGGGGATTGTTGAGACCATTCATCATGCATTCCTCATGCCTTGGATAAGTTCTGTTTGCTAACAATCAGTTTACAAAAC
Source organism: Aleadryas rufinucha (assembly GCA_013397815.1). NCBI lineage: Eukaryota > Metazoa > Chordata > Aves > Passeriformes > Aleadryas > Aleadryas rufinucha. The sequence continues at coordinate 41,623 of VZTH01018425.1, read as the reverse complement.
TTGCACCTATTTATTTTTAAGGAATACTATCTCACCGAGATCTGTAATTTTGCAGTTCATTTCCAAATCTTTTGAACACTCTTATGAATATTCCATTAATTGGAACATGTTGAAAACTGGGGGAAGCAGACAGAAACACTTAAGAGTTGCTCATGTTTCCCTGTGTCCCATTTTGTTTTGATGTGCATGCTCTTTTCATTTTTGTGCTTCTTCTTTCTGATTTTAATATGATAAAAAATGTTATTTTCACCTGTAATTTCTTATTATTAAGTGAAAATTATGGGAAATACCGATGAGAAAAAGTAGGGCTGTAGTAGGAGTAAGAGCTTATTACTGGTTACTGCCTACCAGAAACTCCTATTACAAAAAGGCTGCTGTTGCATTGCATGTGTAGAAAACAGAACACGAAGAAACACTTTAGATACAAAATTATTCACTTGCTAACTAACATCAATAATTAAAATAATCAGCCACCAATGCTTATGGGATGACAACATACATATTTGTTATTATCTTCAGTAATGCGAAGGAGTTCTTAAAATGACTCTCTAAATTGAAAACACAGCCTTGATATTGTAATTGCTGACAATTTCCTTGTGGAATTAGATGGTTTGCCATGGAGAATATGCATTCATTGCACTGCTGGCACTCTGTCAGGTGATGCAAACTAGGGATGCCATGTATAGATATGAATCAGTTTTGTGACAAAATGTGAGCTATTGCTTGAACAATCAGTTTACACTTAGAGTAAACAAATTTTGATGCAGATGATGAGGACATTTATAGTCCTGTCACAGCATTCTTTAACATTAAAGTTTACAACAGAAATTAAGTTAAAGCAGCACCCCACGAACTAAAGTTCCTGATGCCTTGTCTCACATTTCTTTCTGTCTCATTAACTTGGTCTGGTAACTATTATCCAGACAACTGTGCATGCAAATATTGAGAGTAGCTCCTTAATAGTGCACCATCTTGACTTAGATGGTGCTTTAATATGGAGCTTGATCGCCATTTGGTGAAAGGTGCTTTAAACTAAAGTACTGCTGATACCTGAACTGGTAATGAAAGAGGGATAAAGCAGCTCAAGTTTCAACATTGCAAAACACATTGCATGTGCAGCTTTTCAGCTGCTTACGCAATTACCCTGATAAGAAACCACCTTCGACTGCTGTAATGCTGTTCTGCACCATGACCACTACCATTCTTCTGTCCCTGAAAAGAGACTGCCTTGAAAGAATAATTCAGAGATGTTACTTTATGCAATATATAAATTGCACTCACTTTCCCAGTGACAGCAAGCCTCAGTTCATAAGCACTGTAGAGTTTGTCTGCTGTTTTTACCACCTTTATCAGGTGCAGGATGGAAAGTGGAAAACTTCATATTGCATGTCTTGCTTTGAATGTTTATGATTACATTCCTGTTTAGACAAATGTAGGCCTGGAGGGAACCTTCTAAATTATCTGCTTCAAGACAGGAACAAGCATGCATCAAACACTGAAGAAAAGACTTTTGTTTGCTGTTCTGGAAAAATTTTTAGTATTACTGATTCTACAGCTTTCCTAAGCAGACTCCATTGCTTTGCTATGCTATTACTAACATGTATCTAATGTCTTGCCTCAGCCTTTTTTCTTAATTTTAAAGCTGTTTTATTCTATCCTAATAGATTGCTTCCCTATTCTAACTTAGACAAGCTGTAATTTTTCACTTTCCTTCATTTTGCTGTCCTCCTCTAGATGCAGGCTGACCCACTCCTTCTTGAAATATGGACTGTATTCAAGATGCCACTTCAGCAGCAAAGAGCAGAACAGCTCATTCTTAGAACTGCAAAGTGAACTCTGATCACCCTCTTGCTTGGAACATGCTCAAGACAGAGGAAATTTCTGGACTATTACACATCAAAAATCACTAAAAGTCTCTACTGTACTTTTGCCAACTATAATTTTTTCCCAAGGATCTAAAACCTGGGAAAAGATAGGAGTAGAAAAAATATATTTCTGATATAAAGACCAAGTCCTTGCCAAACAGAAATCTGCAATGTCCAGCACACAGGAAAACTCAAGTACTAGGTCTTAACATTTCCAAATTCCTCTCTTAGAAGGATGTGTTTTGATTGCCATTCTCTCATGTCAGACTTCTCCTCAGGTAAACAGATTGCAGCAGAGACCCGACAAGAAAATATCAATCCAAAATATTGAAATCTTCTAGACCTCAAAGAACTCAAAACAGACAATGGGATAACATTATATAATTTTGCCACAGACCATTCAAAATCAGGTTTGTTTAATTTTTAAAAAAAATTTTAAAATTTTTTTTGTCCTGATAGGTATGCAGAAAAAGAAAGAAATCTGTCAAGCAAATCAAGAAGCAGACATAGAAAAAATAACACAGAATATAATTTGGCTTTAATTAAAGTGTTTCCTCTGAATTTCTGTAAGAGAATAGAAGCCTGAGCCAGCAATTTTTTTGGGTAATTAAATCTGTTTCCTTCCTTCACATTTTGTTATAGCAAAGAGTATTTATGCCAATCTTTTTCAGAAAATGTAATGCATTTGGAAATAGTTGAATAAATGTCTCTCAGTAATGATAGACTAGAAGTCCAAAGCTGTGGTCTGAAAATGTATTGAAGGATGAAAATGATAAGCAGAAAACAGATTACTGGCATACTGGAATGCCAGTAGCACTGGGCAGCAAAACCAAGCTGAGGTAGTCAATCACGCATTTAAGAAAACTGTATCTGATCAAAATAATGAGGGCACAGGTAATTTCAATTGACCACTTGAAGCAAAAACAGAGAGACACTGGCGTTAAGACTCCTAGGAATTGCTATTGACAGCTCTGGGTAACTACTCACGCAGGGTGAACTAATAAAAGCATTACTATGTATGGTTTAAGATTTCAAGTCTCTAGTAGTTACTTATTTTTACAACAAATAGCACTTACAGAGTGACAATACAGAGCACTACTATCTTATCCAAAGTGGGGCTTTTTACACTTAAACAGTAAAATATTAACAATAAGTATTCTCATCTTCCTACACCTGCCACTGTTTGTTTTTACAAAAATGAACCCATAAATTTTCATCTTTTAAATATCTATGGTCCAAAGTCAAAAATTATTCAAAGTTGGTCTGGAATTTTGCAATTTCTTGAAACTGTAGCTTAAATTAAACATACAGTGACTTTGCACATGTGGGGGTGAGTGTGGAGGAGGTTAGGAATGAAAACTGGGAAGCAAGCTTGTCTTCCAGTGATAGTTGTTTGTGTAATGGAGATCAGATTCACCAGCTTCATAGGGAATTTACTGCAGAAGAATGATAGCATTTGTAGCATTTTGTCCAGCTTATCTGCTCTTCTTATGATGACAGTTCCTACAGTGCCTTGGAATCTGCATAACACGGCTGTTCTTTCAGTAGTGAAGCTGATTGAGGCAGTATGCTACTGAAGCAAGGAAGAAATATGGAGTAAAATAATAGACAACAAGGCTCCATCTTCTGCAGACAGAAAAAAAATTGCTGGCAAAGGTGGAGAATTTTTCCTCACTTTAGGAAATGAGATAGTGCTCTTCCAAAGAGGAGAGTTGACCAGTGGCACAGCAGATTTGCCATTCTTTAGCTGCTGGAGGGTGCCAAAGGGCAGTAAAATTCTAGTTTCATCTGGAGGGTTCCCAACATATGTTTAAATTTTTCTAAATAATCTAATATGGGGTATTTGTGTGTGCGTGTTTTAAGGGGGAGGAGTCCTCCCAAATCCCTCAAACTGTATGAAGCTCTAAGACTGCCTTAAAAATCTTTAAGCATAAAACTTAAGTTGGTTATGAGATATAAAGAAGGAAAGAACTGGGTTGTTAGCTCCCAGCTACGAATCTTGTCGATCAGGAAGAAACTGTGGAGTCACAGCAGCCAGTCAGACCATCCTTCTGTGCAGGACCTCTGCAGTAAAACCTTTCTTTAACATTGCTGCAGCAAGTACTCAGTACTTTGCAAGTACTGAGTGAGTACTTGCTTACTGATAAGCAAGTACTCACTCAGTAACTCTTCCCAGATGCTCCATTTCATAGTAGGAAATACAATGTCAATTTGAGAATGAAGTATAAGTTTCAAGACCAAAAGGGAATGGGCACAAGGATGATTTCGTCATCACTTTTTTTATTTCCATCTTTATTGACCTTGTTTTTCCAAATAATGAAAACACGTGGACATTCTGGATTTCTTTACGGATTTTTCGATTGTCCTCTGAGAACACAAAGACATGAAGTTATACAGTGCCCAAAATACCAACCAGAACCTTTACTTTACCCTAAGTCACTCTGTTTCAGAGGAATGTAGGTCAGCAAGGTTAGGGAAACCATTTTGTTTTGGCTGTGACTCATTGGGAGCAAATCACTGGGGATGACATCAACACTTTGTAGTTGTGGTCAGTTTTGTTCGAGTTCATTCCGCAGGTAACACTTGTAGATAGAAAGGATTTTTGGTCCTGGAGCCGCATAAGCGGAGTGAAGAACTTATCAAGGATCAGTTGCTTTCCTACCACAATCTTAATAGCTAATTTTTACTGGGCATCTTAAGTGTTTGGCTACAGTTTAGCACCAAGATTAAAATATCATAGGTCGTAAAATAGTCTAAGTGAAGGTACTAAATGTAACCTATAGGAAGACACATTAAAAACAAATGCTCATGCCTTCATTTAATAGGAGGCTCAAGCACTTTTTTTAGATGTCCATTAAGTGGTACCCTAGAGATTTAATGTGAAAACTATTATAAACAAGCCCACATTATCCAATTCTCCGTCCATGATTTGGATGTATTCCATTTGGGAAGACACAACAGTGACTTATGGTTGATGTTAAATGAAATTAACCCTTGGTAATCCAGGCATTTCATTAACTCAATCTTTGTGCAACAAAGCCTGTGATCCTCTCCCCTTTCTGATTTACTTTTTCTTTACACTTATATACAGCCAAGAAAATGCCTTAATTAGCAGGGAGGAGCCATTAAAGAGACCGTCCTGGAAAATCACCTGTCAGAAAATATATATAATTTTTCTCCCAATTCTTGTTTACAAGAAGCATAACACTGCAAGAATTTATGTCAGTGAAAAGAGGGTGTATTAAAGTAGAAAAATGTTAAGGTTTTGTCTCATGACCTTTCTTGGTGGTGCTGCTTCCTGGGGATTTTGCGTAGAGAGCATTGGCTGAGGTTAGAGAACAGCAAATATTTGTACCAAAGCTAGCTAAGGGGGAAAATGGCGTAGCTTTCGTTTTCAACCATTGCAAAATGGTTGAAATCCCTTAAACCATGTGTTATCTCATCCGACACCTTGCTCTGAGACTTAACTAAGTCAGGAAACTCTTTTGACACTGTAGCTTTGTGTTTGGAAAAGAACTCAAAAAATCTCCCAAGGTTAACTTTTTCAGCATTTGACACCACTAAATTGTCTAGAAGATTGTCTTCAAATGGATTTATTGAATCCATGACTAATGCTATGATGGACTTGTCTGGAATGATATAATATTTTACCAACATCAGCCAGTCTGGAGAAAAATTATGTTCATTCTTTTGAGAAATTTGTCATATTCTGGCCCCTCCTTTCATATATTAGCCCTTGCAATTCTTCTGACAAGACCACAGGGAGAATTATTTAAGCAACTTTATTTGTATATTATTTTAGATATTCCCTTTCAGGTCAAGATTTTGTTGCTCTTTTAAAGTTTTTCTAAGCAGAAATAAAAAATTATAAATCCCTACAGAACAAGGCAAATCAAACTATCATGAATCTTACTTTACCCAGATCCAGGCCTACAACTCCAGGCTTTTATTCTCAAGACATTTCTCAGGGCAGTTTCTATTTTTAATTTTTTACCTTTTTTACAAAATAAATGCCACATAAATGCATAAAAACAGTTTCTGTATTTCTATATTGTTTTATAGTTAAAGAAAAAATCCTTTAGGGTGTCGGGCAAGTAGTATTTTTTTCCTACACTTAAGACTGAGAGAGATAAAAGATTAATATCTCCTTGCAAATATTAAAGTCATTGTGTCTGTCAATGATTTGCTGGTCAGAACAGCAAAATAGGCTGAGGTCTAGAAAAAACCAGTTTTTTAATCCACTGAGTAGGTAGTGCTTAATTTAAATTCAATTATACTAGAAGCATTGTTTATTAGAAAGCTTTTAGTCTAGAATACATTAGGATTATTCCAGTGTGCAATAAACATGTATGTACTCAGTCTGGAATGAAGATATTAGGAAGAAATTCTTCACTGTGAGGGTGGTCAGGCACTGGCACAGGTTGCCCAGAGAAGCTGTCAATGCTCCATCCCTGAAAGTGCCCAAGGCCAGGCTGGACGGAGCTCTGAGTAACCTGATCTAGTGGAAGGTATCCCCGCCCATGGCATGGGAGTTAGAACTAGAACTTTTAGGCCACCCCCAACCCTAAAAATTCTTAGATATTATATGCCAATGTTAGTTTTCTCCCACCTATGTCGCTGTAGTAGCGAGCATGGAGAGAAAACCAACACAGATTTGGTCCAGCAAGAAAAGGTGAAAAAGTGTCTTTATTTAATTAATTCAACCCATTTTATACATTAGTATTCTTGCATGGTATAAGGTCATTGGACCTTAGGCCATCCACCTCCTGAAGTGATTGGTCAGTTCTCCCAACACCCATTTCGAAATATTTCTCTAGTCAGTATCATAACAATTCTACAAACAATCTGCAGGTGCAAGATAGCAAAGTTAGTTTACAAAACCCATATCATTGTTTCTAATAGTTTCCATGGGAAAGACAGAGCTCTCACGAAATGCTGCAGTCTCACAAAATGCTGCAGAAAGCTGGAAAGTTTCTCTGCTAAAGCTTTTTAGCATCCATACACCTATCTGCCTTACCTACATCATACATATTCTTTTTCCCCTTCTCATTCTTGTTCATTCAGAAAGATCTCCAAAGTAATTACTATTGCTGAAAGGATTAATGAAAAACAAATGGGTTCTAACATCTTCTGTAAACCACAGGCAGTATTGTGGTTCTTATAAAACAAGTTTCAGTAATAAATGCAAAATAAGAATAATGATTCAAATGTCACCATGACTGTTGCCTTATATATTCCTTACATATATTTGTGCAAGGAGCCATGACTGTGTAGCAACATCTCAGAATAAACATAAATTTCAGAAGCTCATGAACGACAGTGAAGCACTGTTTGTGTGTATGAAGACTACACAATTTGGTACATGATGTTTTATGGATGAGTGAAATTCAAGAGAAATGGTGCTAAAATATGACAATGTCTCCATAAAGTGATTGGTCTCTGCCTGTAAAGTGTCAACATTCCAAGTCTGATTTAAAAACATTACTTTAATTTGATCACTTATTTTTCTGTCTAAACAGGACGTAATTTAAAAACTAATTTTTGAGCGTCAGCTGTAAAAGAAAAAAGCATTCGTGCTTAGCTAGTTCATCAACATGTCAGATAGAAGCGCCTGCAATAAGGACTGAAATGTGTTCGTAGGAGAAATAGGACAGTGTGGAACCTCCCTAAAAGTCATAAAGAACTATTTCCAGCATAATACCCTTTTCTAAATTGAAAGGTGTAAAGGTCACCTCTGGGGTAGTTATGTTATTTTCCTTCTTCTTTTGGAAAGCCCAAAAGCTTTGATCTGATCTGGTTTCTACTTCGTCTCTAGCAGGACATATATAGAAATCAGACAGTACAGAAATCAGACTTCCTCTCTGCCTTAATGTAAAAGAAGGCAAACTTCATGCTTTTTGAGTTGTTCCATAGATCATCTGTGTATACCTGATACATTTATTTCAGTTTGAGCCAAGAAGTGTCTCTGAGATTTCCAGTGAGGTTTATCATCATGGTCTTGTGCAAGAAAGTTCGTGTTGTCTTTTTCTCTTGAAAGTCATTTGCTTAACACTTTACAGTTATTTTTCTCAGAGTGAAGTCAAATCACAGTTATTCTGTTGTGATTGAATTCACTGAGGTCAACACACTTACCTTTGCTTTCAATGAATAAAACTCTTACTACTGACACTTGATTACAGGCAATTTTTCATTTTAGATATTTGTATTTCAAACCCACATTCTGCCATTCCAGTTATTAAGCAGATTCAATCTTAAATGTAAGAAATATTTTGCATATCTTGAATCCTCAAATGCTGCCAAGAGCCTTCTGTCATGCAAAGCCCACATCCACTGCAAATGGGAGCTCCCCTGGCTTACAGACCCTGGACCTGCATTCTCCTAGTCCAGACCCTATTGAATAAGGGATATCCTTGGAAAGACTAAATAAACCAATGGGTAAGTCAATGACCCCAGATTATGTGTCAAACCTCATCTGGCTCATCTCAGGTCATACATACAGCTGTAGTGACAAATATTAAGGCAATGAAATCAAATAATAAACTCATCACGTGGTCCCCATCCCTCACTTTGAGATGAAGTCCCCATTCCTCACGGATCAGACAGCTGAAATCCAAGTGCTAAGGATCACATCCATAATACATAGAATGAACTGTTCATAACCATGCTGTGCAGGTGTCTGATGCAAGGCAAAATAATCTGGGAAAAGGGAATGTGATGTCAAAAGTATCTAGAGCCAGAGAATGAAAACTGAATACTTCCACCTCATGACATGACCGGGGAGTCATCAGGATGGGAGTCATAGTGAAGAGTCCCCCAAGGGGCAGACAGCATCTATCCCCATCCTGCCTCTGAGGCTGTAATGGGTCTCCAGTGCCTAGGACTTCCAACATGCCAAAGACATCTTTTCCCATCCATCACAGCTGGCTATGAAGGTGCCTCTCAATTTGCTTTCAGACCCAGGATGAGAAATGCATCCATTGCCTCCAAAGAGGTCTTACCTATGGGTTTAGCGAGAAGGCTATTTTCCTAAATAACTTTGATAAATTCAGACTGAATCACAGAATCACAGAATAAGCTGAGTTGGAAGGGATCCACATGGATTATCAAGCCCCACTCCTGGCCCTACACAGCCCCTTCCCCCAGGGTCACACCATGTGCCTGAGAGCATTGTCCAAACACCTCTTCAACTCTGTCAGGCCAGTGCTGTGACCAGTGCCCTGGGAGCCTGTTCCAGTGCCCAACCACCCTCTGGGTGAAGAACCTTCTTCTAATTACCCAACCTAAACCTCCCCTGAAACAACTTCAGGCCACTCCCTCATGTCCAGTCACTGGTCACCACAGAGAACAGATCAGTACCTGCCCCTCTTGCTTCCCCTCACAAGGAAGTTGTAACTGCAGTGAGGTCTCTGCTCAGTCTCCTCTTCTCCAGGCTGAACAGACCAAGTGACCTCAGCCACTCCTCACACGGCTTCTCCTCAAGGCCCTTCACCATCCTGGTGCCCTCCTTTGGACACTCTCTAACAGCTCAATGTCTTTTTTGTACTGTGGCACCCAGACCTGCCCCCAGCACTGGAGGTGAGGCTGCCCCAGTGCAGAGCAGAGCGGGACAATCCCCTCCCTTGCCCGGCTGGCGATGCTGTGCCTGATGTCCCCCAGGACATGGGTGGCTCTCCTGGCTGCCAGGGCACTGCTGACTCATGTTCAACTTGCCATCGACCAGGACACCCAAGTGCTTTTCTACAGTTCTATTCTCCAGCCTGTCATTCCTCAGTCTGTCCATACATCCAGAGTTGCCCCATCCCAGGTGCAGAATCCGGCACTTTCCCTTGCTGAATTTCATATGGTTGGTGCCTGCCCAGTCCTCTCATTTGTCAAGGTCTCTCTGCAGGGCCTTCCTGCCCTCAAGGGAGTCAACAGCTCCTCCCAGTTTTGTATTGTCTGTGAAGTCACTTAGTATCCCTTCAAGTCCTATGTCCAAGCCATTTATGAAGATGCTGAAGAGCACAGGGCTGAGGATGGATCCCTGTGGAACCCCCCTAGTGACAGATCACCAGTCTGGTGTCACCTCATTCACAACACCCTTTGTGCCTGACCCCTGAGGCAGTTGCTCACCCCCTGCATTGTGTGTTTATCCACCTAAGCACTGGATATTTTGTCCAGAAGGATACTGTGAGAGACACAGTACTGAAAGGTCTGATGAAATCCAAAAAGATTACATCCACTGGCTTCCCTTGGTCAGCTAGGTGGATTACGTAGAAGAGAATCAGGTTTGATAAAGGGATTTTCCTCCTGTTGGCTGTGACCAGTAATGTGGTGTTTGACTTCTCTGTACACCTATCTAGAAGGAAAAAAGTGCTTTTACACACTTCTGGTGCAGTCTTATCCTCCCCTTCGCAGAGCAGGCAACATCTTGCAGTAATAAGCACTGGCAAGAAGCCTGCAGGACACTGGCCAGGCTGGCACACTGATAGTTTCCTCTGGGTGTGGGCTTGTGCATGTTTTGTGAATTAAAAAATGAAGGTATAAGACAGAAATACAATCCACCATATAATCACTTTAATTAAATCAAGTTATTTTGGTATTTCCCACTGATAGCTGATATGGCAGGAAAAGGGTATAGTTTGTATGTGGAAAACATGTGACTGAACCAAATTTACAGCCTTGCTTTTGAATACAGCCATTATCATGTGTTTGTGTGTGTATGCATGACATATTTTTCCAGGTGTCAGATTAAATCCATCTGTAGCACAAATGGGTCTGTCTCAGAAAGTTAGTCATAGGAAGGTCAAGTCTGCAGTCAGCACACACCATTCTGTAAAGGCTTTAAAGATTATATTTGTTTAGTGGCAAGTCAGTGGTGACATCTTAGGTGCTAATGCTGGTCCTGCTGGCTTCCTACAGACTAAAGCTGTAATGGAATTTTCCACTCACCTGCACTTTGCATATTTCTAAATGTTCTAAGTTCCCTGTGATAAGGCAAATTCAAGCAAATGGGTTGTATATTCCCATCCTATAATTGCAGTCCTTTCTGCAAATAGAAAAGTAAATGTAAAATATTACAAAATTATTTATGGTTTCTGTAATATAGAAGCACTTAAGGAGGAGCATAAATCTACTGCATATATATTTTTTTAACCTGAAACTTAGGTAGAGATTTCTGAATTGACATTTGCTGTCATAATATCTCTACAAAATTAGATGTTTCAGATGCTCCATATATTAGATGTTATAGATGCTCCATTATATTAAAAAATTGAAAACTATCTTAAATCATGGAGAATTCCATTAGATGGTTCAAAAATAATCTGTGTCAGTTGCAGAATAATGAAGGTATGCAAAAAGGGCCAAACCAGTCACTTGCTGTCTGCAAATATTAGCATTTGAAAAATGCAAGAAACCAAAGGCTTTATTCCATCAAATATTTGATCCAAGTCTTAGTTTCACATAGAGATATTTACATATATAATATCTACAAACATAATCCCTATGTCTACCACTAAGGAAAACAATGTACTGTGGCCTAAATATTACCTAAAGGGAATCGTTCTGAAGAAGTTGACCTTCTGTGAAGAACATTGTTTGGGCTTCATTCTGTAACTCATATTAAACAATTTGAAAGTGAATCAGTCTTTGTCCATTGCAGAGGCACAGCATATATAGAATCATAGAATGGTTGTGGTTTGAAAGGACCTTAAAGATCACCTCATTCCAACTACCCTGTCATGGGCAGGGACACCTCCCACTAGACCAGGTTGCTCTGAGACCTGTCCACCCTGGCCTAGAACACTTCCAGGAATAGGAAGCTTCTCTGGGCTACCTGTTCCAGTACCTCACCACCTTCACAGTCAGGAGTTTCTTCCTAATCTAATCGAAATCTGTCCTCTGTCAGTTTAAATCCATTCCCCCTTGTCTTGTCACTACATGCCTTTGTAAAAAGTCCCTCAAGCTTTGACATCCACTGCGGGAGACCATGCAAAAGTGCTCAAAACCCTAAAGCTGAGGATTTGTGCAGCATGTCCTGTGTCCCAGGATATGAATGGGCACTTGTGCCAGGTGGGAGGTGCAAGCGCTGGTAGAATGGATATGAATTCTCAGCTGGTAGCTATGTCATGACTGGAAATTATATGAGAAAGTAATCTGAGAGATATACAATACTCAGCAATGATGATGAAAGTTAGTGGAAGCTCTGGACCTCTTGTGATCCCCTGTGAAGCAGAAAAGCTGGATACAAAGAGATGCACTATCCTAACAATTTTCATGAACAACATCAAAATATGATATTTACAGCAACCATATTGCTGTAATGACTGCACCAAACTCAACTATTAACCCATAATAAGGTTTCTTTATAATTTTGAGATGTTTAATATTATACTTCTCAACTTCACACTTGATGTGACAGGGAAATATATAAGCTAAAATTCTTCCCAACTTCTTAAAAAAGTGCTGTCTAATCTTTCAATTAATTCCCTTGATCCTTTTGAAATAATTTATTACTTTTATTGCCCTATTTTTTGAATACTCTTCTGATTCATTTGAAAGCCCCAGAGGACAGAACACCAGCCATAGCTCTCCTGAAGATAATACAAAATAGTGCATAGGTCAACAGAAATTCCTAGCCATCTATCTAAAACAATTCTGTAGAGAAGTGTTAAGGGGTCCCATGGTATGAGTTATTCAGATATACACATTTCATTTCTTTGTACTTTGCTTGTATTAATTTTATAGCTCAAGCCTATATCTCTTAGAGGAAATTCCCCTTACTCATTAAATCTATATTTCACACAAATTAAAAAATGGTGAAGTAATTTGAAATGGGAGTTTTCTAAAAAAAGGTCTTTTCTTAAAAGAATAAAAGTGAAAACAACCCAGAATCTGATTCTAAATATTTCAGCAGAACAAGTGCTTCTTCCCAAGACCTATTTAGTCAAGCCTACTGCAAAGCTGAATAGTATTTGAAGGGTATTTGATGCACCAGGGTACCCTCTAGAACTGTTGTTTTTCCAAATTAGCATCAGGTAACAATAACAGCAACACAATAGAGTTGGCGAAATAATTTAGTTAAAATTTCTCAATAAAGAAGAATATCAATGGATGTTGCTGTTTTTGCTGTATGATTTATGGTCATATAGAAACATGAACTGACAGGCCATTTAACAGCATAACACCATTAACAGCATTTAACAGATGTCTCCTGTTCCTAAGTGAACTTCAAAATACATGAAATTGTGTGTGTGTGTGTGTGTGTACCAACAGAAGAGTGACAGAATTTAAAAATAATTTGGCAAACCCCATCTTTAAATCTTTCATTTCTAGCAATACAGACCTCTTACTGGATTTACTACATCTTCTCTGAAGGAGAAAAAAAAGGTTAATTTTTGACAGTTTTTTACAGACGATGTTAGCAAATAAATCTTTGGTACAACAGACATAAAGTTAGCTTCCTCTATCTACTCACTGACATGTAAGAAAATGTGATCACAGGAAGAAAGATAGTATTTCTATGGCACAGAAATACTATTTCAGTAATTTTAGTTTTGTGTTTTTAAAATGTAACATCTCTGATTTCATGTCTGAATGAACCTTTAACTTCAAAGTTGCCTTAAAACCATCATCACTGAGCATTTAATTTACAAGACAGTTTTACTTCTGTAATTTCTGGAAACAATCTATTTTTTTCTTCCACGGTGGTTTACAGTCAGTTAAATTGGACTGTTGACATGCAGTGACAAGTTCTGAACTGTATGGAGGAGTTCTCCTATCAGTAACAAAAAACCAGCAAAGTCAGGGAGCTTTTACCTAAACAGTGGCTGTGCCGCTAACAGTACAGAGAACAGAGAACAGAGAAAAATATTTTTGTCACACTCACTCCAATAGCTATGCCTTTGAAGAAATACTGTAATGTTACAGAGGCTTCAATTGGCAAAATATATGTGCTCCTCTGGCATTGTATAGCACATGTAAGTATTAGCAGAATCAGAGTATTTGCTGCATTCTGATGTGCAAAGTTATAATGTAATTAGTTACTAGTGCTCTATAAAACACTGATGTAATTGTTACATGTAATTTCATAATGCCTGAATGCTCCTGTGAGAGGTCAATGGTGACCAGTACTAGTTGTTAGACAGAAATTTTTAATTCAGGCCAGTCCTTTCCCAGAGTTGCCTTACAGATTATCAAGTAGACAGGTAACGCAAGAGCAGAATGAAGATTATTTAGGTCATCTCTGCACTTTTCAGTATTTGCCTTATTTTTATGTTGAACCTCACATTTAGACTTAATGGTTTAGTCTGTCTTGTGCTTTGCTCCAAATGTAGAGATCTTTGAATACACTTCTGCTAATGTTATTCGATTTCTCTATCCCTTTTGACTAATGACTACACAGTTAGGTCACCTGCCTCTTTTATTCCACCAAAACCCAGAACATTTGCTTCCCACTTGATTTTCCCTTTGGCTGTTTGTTCTTGTACAGAATCCTGACTTTTAAAGCTGCCAACAGACACAGAGAGTGTCTAATTTGGTGAAGTGAGGTGCTCACTGGACCTTTTGAAACTAGACATAGTTTAACTATTTCTCTAATATTAGTGGGTTTTTTCCTTTCTAGGCATATGAAAAGATTTCCTTACAAAGCATTGACATCCAAACTCTAATGGTGAATGCCCTGGTGATTTGGTTGTTATAGTTGGTTTTTGTTCACAGTTTACTCTTTGAGTCAGGTGATTAAAGAAGAATCTGAAATTGTCCTGTTTTGTACTCTTAGAATTCTTAAATCACAACAAAAACCAGCCAGCATCTAGTGAAATATCTCTCGATATATTTTGAAATCTTGGGCTGTTCTCCAGACTACACACCTTTAAATAGCTCAGTGAGTAATGCTGAATATGTGGACAGCATGATGCCTTCAGTACAGTGACTAGAACAAAATACGGGAAATACTACAATGGAAGGATTTCTGCCACGTACTCCAAAAACATCAGCAAATTACTTTATTTCTTCCCAGGAGAAGGAAAGTCTGACAGCCCCACGTGGAATTTCCTATCCCCTCATGAGATAAGCCTTTAATTTCATGGCCAAGATATCTCACAGAGCTTTCCTCAGTCAGTATATATTCTTGTCTTCTTCTGAAGAGAACCTTTGATGCACAGTCTGAAAACTGCACTGCAGTTCTTTTATTTCACAGACACTTTCTAATTATGCTGCTTCTTAGCAGTGTTTTTCCAAGCTCTGCATAAATGAACTTGCTTGTCTCACAAGCTAGTTCTTCCCCCATCTTTTTTTTTGTACCTGAGCCTTGAACCTAGCAGCACATTCAGAGAGCAGGCTGGGCCGTCTGCAGCAGCTGTACCACCCGCTGTCCAGAAGCACCAGTGGTTCAGCTAATCTCAGCCATATTGTGCTGAAGATTGGCTTCATTATTCTTCTGCCAGGAATGACTGTCAGTTTCTCAATAGATCTGATTGTGGATGAATGGGAGGTTTGAGAAACAGTGGTAGCTCAGCTGGAACGCCCAGCACTCCCAGCAACAGAAGCAGAGGGACAAGGGCAGGAAAGCAGGCAGTTTTCGTGCACACATTCCTGCCACAAAATCCGTAGCTCAGTTTTCTGGACTTGTAAGGAGAGTCCAATTAAGTTGTTATCTACCTCCAGGTCAAATTGGATGGACAAAAATGGATTTGCTTAGAGAGGTGGCATGAATGGGGGCAGAACCAGTCGTCACCCACCTCTGAGCTGTAAGACATATTCAGAACAACAGGAGACCTTTCCTGCATCAAATAATTCTCACTTATGTCTTTCCCTTTGTAACTGTAGTAGGAGGCTCTTTGTGACTTGTTTACAAAAGAAAGAAAGGCTTTTGCAATCAAAAGGCTGCTTGGTTGTATTTTTCTACCTACTTGAAGTAATAGCTCAAGAAGAAACCCTGTTGGTTTTTCTGCAGCAAATTGTGAGAACTTCGCAGCAGTTACATGGCATCATTTAGAAACAGCAGAATTATCAAGCTAATCAGCTCGAACTCCGTCTTGATTTTAAACCATAAGTTGCAACAGCTCAAAAGTACTATGGGTGAGCATTCCTTCCTCAGTAATGCCTCTCCTCTGAGGTTTCTCATGCAACATAGATCAGGCCGTCCCTACGCACAGATGGGAACCAGTGGAGACAAGGCAGTTCCATGGCACATCCAGGATCCATACCTGACATGTAGAGTGTCGCCTTGCGTTCCTAGGCTGCCCTTGGACCAGGGACGCCGGCTGTAAGGCCCTGCTGGCCAGCACAAGGCGGTGCCGCTGCTAGGGCGAATCGTGCGGCTGGCTCGCACCTAGGGAAGCTGGCTCCTGGGAAACGGCGAGCGAGGCGCAGATGATAAAAGGCAAGGAGGCAAAGGGTGCGGGAGGGGGTCTCCCCCGAGGTCTCCGTTTATTGAGGTAAGGGCGAAGGGATCTGGAGCAGTGGAGGCCAGAGGGAGAACTCTGGGGATCTGAGGGTCTGCAGGGTCTTAAAAGGGAGGGAGAAACTGGGTGGAGCAAAGGGAACTGGCCAATGGGAAAACGGGTAAGGGGCGGATACAGAGGACAGGGATCCAATAAAATTTCAAAAGGGGAGGGTACAATAACAAAGGGCCAATGGGCAACCGAAGATAACAGAACTTTCCAGAACCTTATCAACTATGTAATGAACTTATTATTAAACATATGCACTTTCAACCAATAACCATCCCGGGAACCCCGAAGGTTCTAGAGGGGTGGGCAGGTCCCAGTTCCAGGGCACGCCTCCTCCCATGGAGGTCTCCTCTCCTGGCCCCGCCTCCAGGGTGGAGCTGTCTTCATCAAAGGAGGAGTCACCATAGTCGACAGCTGCCACCTCCAAAGGTGGGACTCCCAGAGTAGAGTAATGCACTGTTCTGTCAGGAGGAGTTGCAGCAGTCATGAATGAGACAGGTGTTATTACGATTGCTTTTCTAGCTCTGTTGTTGTAGAACATATAGACTTATTAACTCACATCTCATCCCAAGATGAGATACCAGGGGACTGACTCAGCAGTATGAGCTAGTGTGGCTGGCTCCACTGACCTCTCATTCCATACCTCTGGTCTTTGCTGGTGCTGATAGATGGTGAATTACTCACAGAATCAAGACAACACTTTTTGTTAGTCCTAGATTAACAGCTACTTTAAAAAGCCTTACCTATAATAATAGCTGTGAGACAGATGCAGATTTTGTCTAACAGCTTCTTCCATACGGGCCTCAAGACCTGAATGTAGACATTTGGTACCAGCTCCCTAGCAGAATGATAAAAAAAAGAGTCAGCAGAATAAGCCTCAGGACCATTTGTCTTACAAAAGGTGATGCTCAGCATTTTCCTGAAAGGAGACTCAAACAATTCACAGAAGAATAATTCCTATTATTCCTATATTCCTATTATTCCTATTTAGAACCATTCCTATTTTGTAGGTAATAACAGGGCATCTCTTTTAAACCAAAAGAAAGATGTATTTTTTCTGCTAGTCACACTGATTGGATGATGTCAGCAGATTAGCCTATAAAGCCATCAAGGTAATTCAGTGTTTTCCAGTATAAACTTCAGTACAACCTGTATATTATAGAATCAGATTTTAAAGCCATCATTTATTGGACTTGTTGCCAATAAGGGAGTATCTCATTTGTGAATGAGTGTAAATATATCCACAGTTATTGCAGTGACAAAAACTTAGTGGTAGAACTTCTACTGCTCCTCCCTGTGATATAATCATCATTATACATGATAATACAAACCCATCCAGGCTTATCAGCTGATGAATTCCTATTAATTTCCATGTCTCTTCCAATGAATGAAGAGGGGTTCTCCTATTTCTCAGCCTGAATTAAACAGATATTAATAAAAGTCACAGAAGTCATAAATCAGTAATGATTCCTTCCTTGGTCAGAAGAATTGTTTATTCTCATGTTATTTAACTGATGTTTAAATTTCCACGATTAAGTTGGTAAAATACATAGATCAAACATTCTGCTTTCTTCACTGCAATTCTTCAAGAGTTCAGGAGTTATGATGGAAGAAATCTCAGAAGACAAAAATAGCCTTAAAATTAATGGGCATGTACTTGAAGTTTTAGTAGATATATGACTGTTGTTTTGTCAGCTACTAAGTTGGAATGCATGGAAGTAAAGACGCTTTAAATTATACATGGGAGACAGCATCATCACAGTAATGACTCATATTGCCAGGATGAGAAAGAAAGAAGTTTAAGGAAATAAAATGACCAATACTTTCCAGCACAATGATATCTTAGCAACCCTAGCTACCCTTCTACTGAGTTATCATACCACCATATGAAGTGTTAAATATTGACATATTATTGGCAACTGATGTAGGTCAAGGCAGTCTCGTAAATATTCTTCATCTACCCAAGGAATTAAAAATATGGTTTCTAAAAAAAACCACAATCCTGGCAACTGCTAAAAGTACTTTCCTGCAACTTGCTCAAACAAGACTGTGCTTTGAAAGTTAGGATTCAATTTCATGAAAGTTTTGAATGCTGATACTTTGTTTAATGCAAGCAGTTACTGAGCTATGCACAAGAAACTTGAGTACTGTTTTCTTTTAAATTCCACTGTATTTTGGTGTCACACCAGTGTTTTCCACAGAAAATCAGAGATTGTCCTTGGTTCTAAGGGTCCTTAAAGGTCATCCAGTTCCAACCCCCAAAATACTCAATCAAAAAATGCAAAGTAATCACATATGTGTGACGGCAAGATTGAAGTCAAGTCATATGAGGCCTAGGACTAGGCTCCCAGTTTTTGGTTTGGTTTCATACAAATGTGAACTTCCCATAAGTAGATCCGCTTGTTAATTTCTTTTGTTGTCTCCATGTGTCATTTTGATTTGGCAACAAACAAAAGTCATATATATATATATCATGTCAACTTCCATGAATAGCCTCTGAGTTCAGAGCAACTCAGCAGAGATTACAAATTATAGTGTAATACAAATCCAGTATTCATTATAGCCTTTTTTGTCTTACAGATGAGTTTTCGGATTGAAATCTGCAGGCAAGTGCTTTCTTGCATGCTATTTTAGATTTCACATCTTCATTTATTGTATTTTTGAGGAATCAGAAGAGTGGTAGCCTCAGTAAGTCACTTGAAGATTAGCCAAGTTCATAAATAATTTCTTGGCCTTGTTAAGACTTCTCAAATAAAAATGACAGCCAAATTTCAAAATTGTATGCGTGTAGCTATACGACTGATTATTGACGTCATTGGAGTTACTCTGGCTACATACTGTTAAAAGCCAAAACTGAATGTGAATCCCAAAATTAATCACCAGGAAGACTCTTCTTGCAGTGATGCCATAATTTAGAGAGACTCTGCCTTTGTAGCAGCAGTGGAAAGAGGTTTAGTACTTGGGGACCACTGGTTCAGCATTTGTCCATTCTTTTAGGCTGGTCAATGTTTCTCTTCACCCTGGCACTGGTCCCCCGTCCCTCATCTCCCCTAGTGGCAGCTGAACGTATGCACTTCGTGTCAGCTGAAGGAACGCTGCGTGGGAGAGGTGCTGGGCTCACCACCATTGCTAAACTTAATGGGGTTTATGCTGTTGGGAGGTAACCAATAAGCCCTTGGACTTCTGAGGGCTCTTCTAACCAAAACCCTGGAAGGATATACTTTTATGCCACTTATGGCATTCTATTAATAACTTGCTAAACAGAAACAAATTAACTTCCATAGCACTAATTGAAGCACTGTTTTCATCATTATCTTTTCACTATTTGGTGAGAATTCGTCTTGCCTATTTTTAAGCTTAGTGAAATCTACCACACAAAAAGTTACTTTAAGCTTAAAAAAAAAAGTGGTGTTTAAGTTTAAAAAGTATCAATGAAAACTAAAACTGAATAAAAGCAGTTGCAAAAGCGGCCAATCAGTATGAAGGGTTTATTCCTGAGGCTGAAAGATGCAAGTGGGACAGGAGACCAGAATAAAGGCTTCTACCAGTGAAATGGACAGACTTCATAGCATAAGCAAAACCCTTTTCCCTGTAAGATCTAGATCTCTACTTGGATCTTTGTGAAATGCTTTGCACCTCTTCCATGCATCCTTTCTCAGCTGTGATGCTTATAACCTGGTCAGGTTAACACTTCAGTCTCATCTCATGACCATTTCACAAAACAGAAGTGCTTTACTGAGGGTGAAAATTCCGCCAGTGTCAGCAACAAAATGCTGCTCACTGAATGAAAAAAAAAGAAAGAGAAAGCATTTATACCAAAAACAAATACTGCAAGCTAAAAACTATTTTACTTTAACTACCTGACTTTGCAGAGTCATTTAGATATGTATGAAGAGCTGCTAAATTTTCTGTACCATGAGGTACAGAATTTCAAGTCTTTTTTATATGTGTGGCATTGACCACAAAAACACAGAAAAACAGAAAATTAGTGAAGAAGCGCAACTCCCCTAATTTAATTTTCATCCTTCCTTCAAAGGTATTCCATACTAAACTGTTTAATATTTATTCTGGACTAAGTCTGGATTAAGACTTGCTTTTTTTACCACCCACTTTCAAAAGAAAATAAAATACTTCTGCTGTCTTAAAATATGGCAGTTCCTTCCCAGGTATTGCTCATAGGCTGTGTGTTGTGTTGGGGCTTCTACCAGGATGTCAAAAGAATGAAAAAAGGCTGAAGTTTTAACCAGCTTTAACCAGCTTTTATTTTAACCAACAAAAATTTCTCTAGGTGCAGACTGACTATACATGAAGAAGAGAGCATTGCTCAGCACAGTAGAGGAAAAGTGAACAGTGCCTCCTGCAACAGTGTGAAGGGGAAAAAACAGGATTAGGACACTTGTCTGATACATTCTTCCAAATGTGTCAGGCCTCTCCATCGTGGATTTTGCTCTTTTCTCTTCTACCAATACATTGCACATCTTCCCTACCAATAGCACTAAGCCAGGTATTCATTACTGGCACAGCCTCCGTCACTGCTGTTCTAAGATCAGCTGTCAGCTCATTTCAGGTGTTACAATTAGAACAAAACTTAAAGCCTTTACTGAAAAGACAAAGCTTTATTCCTACTAGTGCTGAAAACAGGAATGGAAAGTGCTCAGTAGCTCAGAAGAAGCTCTTGGGTACTTTGGAATAGGCTGGTGGGTAACCAGTGTGCACAACTGTTATATGAGCAAAGAAATAGGCAAGGGCTGGAAATTAAATATTTGCTTCATAAGGGTTATCTGAAATTTCCATGACTTTTACAACAGCCTACTCCTGTATACTTCTTCTAGGTTAATTGAAGTTTCTGGGTACACTGAAGTATAAATTGCATACAAAAAGTTTTAGGTCGGAATAGGTTGCCATCAGATGACGTGAGATTAGCTCTATCAGAAGCAAAAATTTCTCTTAAAGTATCCTTCTCCTTTGAGAGGTTTTACAGCAGGCTGTCAATCACTGCACTATTCAAACACTGTCCAAGGACACCATATATTCAAAGCCATCTGAAAAGTGCCAGTCTTCCTTCTGAACAGTATTTCCAATCTATTAATAAAACCATCTATTTAAGTAAGAGGCACTTCACTGTTTCCCACACTGAATACCAAAAAAGAGTTTTTAAATTCATTTTTCAAAAGGAAACACTTTCATGTAAAAAAAACCCCCAAACACTCTCACTTTCTTTCTTCTTTTTTAATCCTTTGCCCTTCTCCCCAGTGGCTATGTCTTAGATTTCTTTGCAATTTCTTAGTGAGAACGAATTATCAATTGATAAGAAAATATTAATAAATATAAATATATATAAAATAAATACTAATAAATATGGTGTTATTGATAAATATACTAAAAATAAATAATGAGTAGATAAATAATTGTATAATGTGCTATTATTAACAAATACAAATAAACATAAATATACATTAATAAATACTAATAAATCTTAACACTAACAAGTGGGAATTGTTAAATCTTTGTAATTTTTTAGTGGCTATATACCATTATCATGTACACATTAAGATATTTTCTCAATTTCCCAGCAATTTTTCATTACAATCATCTAGAAATGCAAAATTATTAGCTACTGATGACTACTGCTAGTTGTAGTTCTCAAGACCTGCCATGATCACGAAGATCATTTACTAATCCTGTAAACTTTTTCGTTTATTTTCTGTATCTTGGGGGCTTTTCTTTTCCCATGGAAGAAGCAAAGCTGAACAAATTTCACGACAGTGACTTTTGCCTACCATTTGCACACACTCGTGTTGTGACTTACTGCTCCTGTTGCCTTGAGAGACTCTATAAGCTGAAGAGAGTAAGAGGAATTGTTATATTATTGTGCTATTTGAATAAGATAGAAATGTTCAATCTATAACAGTGATTGCATCACTGTTTTTATGCCTCTATGACAGAGAATCTAAACCTAAACTGGATTCTAAACATAAACTCTTGCAGCAGAGAAAAATTCATCTTTATATTAATGGAAAAGGGGGCATAAAGGGTTTAAAACAAAAAGTCCAAAAAAAAGCACACAGCATGCATTTTTGCAGGAGAATGTGAAATCTGAATGCAAAGTAGTAATCTCCCACAGGAATGAGATTTCGGTATCTTACAACAAGCTACAGCAGACAAATGTACTGTAAAGCCTTCAGTGTCAGCTTGTGTCACCTGGCACACCAGACCACCAGACCTCTGACCAAACGAAACAGACCAGACATATCATAAAAATGTAATTTTTAATTTCTTGCACAGAGACAGTCAACTCTGTGGTTCTCAAAACACCATGACTGGTTGCCCTAAGGACACCATTCACCCAGATAACTAAAATGAGTCCATCTTGCTCTCCCGCATTGTAGATAGAGTAACATCAAAATCCTTAAGTAAAAGTTAATTTTTTATAGCATTGTAGAGTAATTGAGTGAAGGTCGTAATTCCTGATGCTGAATGCTTCTCAATGTACACTAAATTTCCTAAAGAAAAGCAACGTTATCTGTAGGGGCACTGAATTCTTGAAGCTTCATTAGCATACAGATGTAAGATTTTATACAATAAAAGGGAAACATGCAAACAATAACACATCATCTTGGTTACAGCTTATGTCATAATGTAGTTGTCAGACTGGAAACAATTATGGCAGTTTTTGCCTAATAGGATTAGAACACACATATATATATGTATAAAACTTTGAAATAAAAAAGTCTCGTTAGTGCCCTCCCTCTTACTGACAAAATGGAAGAAAAGAGATATCTACAAATTTAAATCTGCTGAAGAAGGGTAAGACCCACATCTGAGAAGGGATAATATATTAGGCCAAGTTCAGTGTGTACTGAAGTCAGTAATTTCAGGCAAAAGCAGCATTTTCCAAATTATGAATTCAGAATTCCACTTTAAGCAGTCTTGAAAGAGTCAGAGAAATGGGTAGGCGGTGTACACTATAATGTAAAAGTACCCAAGACACCCCAGCTGTGACTGGGAAGTATCTTGTAGAAAAGATAGGAGAAGTAGATTCTGAGACTGTGTTCCTTGCTTTTCCACTAGATCTTTCAGAGGAGAAGATTGATCACCTTTCAGTTTTCAGTAATGTATTCCAACAGAGACATTTTGGGGCCCAGTATACTTACTATGCTCAATCAGCAAATGGCAGAGCTAATTCATTACATTCTTACACTTTTTTCTTTAAGACACAGAAAAAAATATTGAAGTCACAAATATCAGACTGTCCCTCAGATTGCAAGACCTTGATGGCTTCTAGCTTTATTCTTTGTTTATCAGACAAAAGAATCTTTGTTTATGGCCTTGTGTGAAAATGCCACAGGTGTGGTTTCATCTCTGTTATAGTTTAAATGAAATTGAACGGTTTGTCATTTTTTATGTGGAATATATACAGTTACATACATGTTTTTTCAAAAAATCCACAGAAGTTAAATATGTGACATCAATAAAGTATTACCATATATGCCTGCTACCTGAGTTATGACAGATTCTTCTGCACTGTTTTGAGAAGCTCCAGCCGGATGGCAACACACTTCTGGCACCAGACTAGGGCCCTATATCTGCAATGTGAATTCTTATTGCGTATTCTGGCCCAGTTCTGCATGTCTCATTGACATGAGTGAGCTCCATGAACGGAGCTAGGCCAGAATACACAATAGAAATCTGCTTTCACAGTGCAGAGAGGCTCTGCAGTTCAGGTGTGATAACAGTGCCTTCCAACAAGCACCTCAGCAATGCAGCCATGTTAGGAGTTGAATTCATCATACTTTAATGCTTGTTCATCCAGGATGTGTCATTTTGCCTGTTTGTTTAGACAACATACTAAATGAGCCAGGAATGTTATCTTCCTCTGTGGTTTATACAATGTAGATGTGGGCATTTCAGCAACAAAATAAACTAATAATGGGAACTTCAGTCTCAGATCACTGTTTGTTCATAGTATTTTTAAAGCACAAACATCTACAATGTATAAAGGACAGATGGAAGTAAAATTGCTTAGTCATGCAGTTGATAAAGCTTGCTCTCAGTTTATCATAGACTGTACTAACACAAAAATAGAATCTTCAATTAAACAAGACTCATGCCTTTGTTATTTGATGCTACAGAAATTATGTTTAAAACCATAGTTACATAAAACAAAGAATCATAGAATAGTTGAGTTGGAACAGAACTTTTAAAGGTCATCTAGTCTAACTCCCTTCAATAAGCTATCATATCTTCAACTAGATCAGGTTGCCCAAAGACCCATCCAGCCTGACCTTGAATGTTTCCGGGGATGGGACACCTCACAGCTCTCTGGACAACCTCTGCCAGCGTTTCACTACCCTTATTGAAAAAGATATCTTATATCTAACCTAAACATACCCTCCTTACACTTAATCCTTGTATTGAATGCTGGAAAAGCTATCAACAGTCCTAAAGCACCAAGAGTTTTTCATGTGAAGAGTGCAGTACAACAGGCAGTGGAGATCTACTAGTGATGCTGGGTAGACTTCCATAAACCAGAGTGTGTGACCGAAAATCTACTCAGTGTTAACAAAAAACTTGTTGCAGCCATTTAAACTCTACACTGGCTTGAGAAGGAAATAGGGTGGAATGCACATGTGGGTTCAATGACCTGGCTCTTCCTGGAGAGCTTATACTGGCCAGAAACTTTGGTAAGTAAATGATGTGTCTCTTAGCGTCAGTACCCTGATGATGCTGCTCCTTGATCCTCAAAAGGAGTACTAAGAGCACTCAACACAGGACAAGTCAAGCCAGGAAGTCCACTGAATTTTGAAAGAATTTAAAACCAAGGGAAATGCAAGACACAAAAACCAGAAAAAAGTCTGGACCTCAAATAACACTTTGAGCTCCAGAATGAGGCAAATCTAGACATGAACACACTTTAGCAATGAGAATTGTTCTTGCAAACTATAGCTGGATCCCAGATTAAGGCAGATTAATTCTGTTTAATATTTTTTTTAGTTTCTGTCATGCTCCTAGCTTCCATTTTTCACTGCCTTTAAAATGAAACATTCCAAACATTGCTTCCAAATCTTTGCTGAATACAACCTCTTTTATTTCTAAAAATTGTTTATTGGAAATATTGTCCTTTTTATGATATTTCTTAATAAAAGGACACTGGATATCATTTTGTTATTTGAGAGCTATCCATTGCACTTTTAAATCCTAGAGAGTTTCTCTATATATTTACTATCTAGTTCCTTGTAATTACTTGTCCTCACAAAATAGCAGGGCCACCATATAAACCTCTAGAAAGTGTCAGTTTAGAAACACTTCTGCAGATATTGCATCTGTATCTGAGTTATTTTCTCCTCATATTTTTTCTACAAGAACATTAGCTTTCTGTGACCTATTTGTTAGGTGAAAAGAATCATAATTGCATTTCTGTGATGTTGCAACCATTGCTGCAAAGAAAGATCCAGGCAATATAAAACAGAGTTCAAACCAAAGCAGATATAAACCTAATGTTATAAAGACTTTTTTCCCCCCAGTAATATTTTTAGCCACAGCAAATCAAACAGACTTGTCCTATTGATGTTATGAATAAGACTGAGGAACAAATAGTTTTCTAAATAAAATATTTAATTTTCTGATCTGCCAGGTCTGTAGATAAGCTAAGTAAACCTCATAAAACACCACATTTCAGCTATAAGGTTAGGTTGAGAATGATTTATATTTTGCCTATTGTCTGTGTTTGATCATGCCTTTCCTTCTCTTTTGTACACCAGCATGTACCTACACACAAATATGCACACATACAAACATATATTCTCCCCCTCTACTCCACTCTCACGAGACTTTGAGTACTAGGTCCAGCTTTGCAGCCCCCAACAAAGGAAGGACAGGGATCTGTTTGAGCAAGTCCGACAAGGAACATGGAAATGATCCAAGGGCTGGAGTATCTCTGCCCTCAAAGACAGGCTGAGAGAATTAGGGTTGTTCTGCCCAGAGAGGAGAGGGCTCTGGGGAGACCTTATAGACCTTCCAGTAAGGTGTTAACAGGGGGCTACAAGAAGGTGGAGGAGGGACTTTTTACAAGGACATGGTGTGATAGGACAAGGGGGAATGGCTTTAAACTGAAAGAGGGGGATTTAGGTTAGATATTAGGAAGCAGTTCTTTACTGTGAGGGTACTGAGGCACTGGCACAGGTTGCCCAGAGAAGCTATAGCTGCCCAATCCCTGGAAGTGCTCAAGGCCAGGCTGGATGGAGCTCTGATCAACCTGGCCTAGTGCAAAGTGTCCCCATCCATGGCAGGCAGGTTGATACAGGATGATCTTTAAGGTCCCTTCCAATCCAAACCAGTCTATGATTCTATGCAGCAATAAAACACACAGATGAATACACTCGGTTTTCCCTTAGGAAAAATAACAGCCACAATCATCTCTTTGCTTCCACAATACATTTTACAACTTATGGAAGTAAATGATCTTTACAGAGCCACTATTCATCATGTGACAGCTCTGCTAGGACAGCTGTTTCTTTTGCATCCTCAGTCTGAAAGAACTAATGCCTTTAAAAATATTCACCAGAGTACATCAAAGGGTCAACAAGATAAATTCTTGCTGCTCAGATAATAGTGAAAATGTCAAAGCAACTGGCATACCTCAAATTTACAATATACCTGAGAAAAAAAGATTCAAAATGTTGACATTTTTAATTTCCAACACATTGCTGTTTAATTTCCAAAGCATTTTGCTGTTACTTTTGTAACGGATGAGAATTATACAATAATTTTAGTTTTAAACATTCCAAAGTGAAATGTGCTTCAGATCACAATAGTGGTTTAAGCCTTAAAATAGGTAATATTTGGCCTTTGAATATAGATCTTGGTTTAGTTTTCCTGTGTGTATATCCAGTTCTTTTCTGGGACTTGGGTGTAGGGTCATTTCTAATATACCAAAATAAAAATTTATGAAAGTTTAAATAAAGGTGTTCAACTGTTCAGCTCTTTGCACTAGAAACAAAATGAATCACTGGATTATTATTTGTATGTATGTGATAACATCAAGTGTTAAAGACAATTCTTCAATTTATCAGGTTTCATCAGTCTCTTGCCCTAGTATAAAAATGGAATCAGAGATAAAATTAAAGATGTGTGTAAAAAAAGTTTGTGTAAAGCAAGTAGGACAAACACTGTGTAAGCACTAGTATAAAATCATGTGTTTAAAAGCTTGAATTCTTAAAAAAATTGTACCACAATAGTGAGGGATATATGCCAAAATTTATTGCTTCAATAATACACTGAGACAGTTCAAACATTCTAAACTGACTCATGCTTACATCATAAAACCCACAGAAGACTGACTTGGCAGTAAAAACACATTTCTCTCCATACAGATATCAGTTATTCTAATGTAGGTATATTTCACATGGTCAATAAGCTCAGCCTATAACCACTAACAATGAATGGCCCCAGTGAATGTCTATTTCCATACTCTGCTTCTAACAATAGTGATAACGGAAGCACAGGGCATAACTAAGAGTAATTATCTGGTAAGGCAAATGGCCACTACCCGCAGCTCAGGTCATCCCCCCACCTACCAGGTCATTCATCTCAGGGAAATATTTCTCTTCAATTATTATTGCATGGCTGATAAAAAATTGATCTATACTAAACAGGGATGCCTTTTCATCAGCCTCATGGAGCAGTGCTGTCCATCAACAAAGGTGCTGCCCCCAGTTTATTAAGGGAACCAAAAAAAAAAACCAACAAAAAACCTTCCAACAACTGGACTGTAAAACTCTTTTTTGTAAAACTCTGAAAGCAATGTATTTTACTCATTTTCCTCAGGTGAGCCACTACCATTACTGCCTGCCTCTGAGCATCTAGTCCTCCTTCAGCCTCCTACTTTGCTCACTCTGTTTGTGGACAGGATTCATGCTGCTCCCTGAAGTTGTGTTATGATCCAGTGAAAATATTCTGAAATGGGCAAACATCTGTCTCTACTGTAGGAAATATTTTTTACTTACCTTTAGCTCACTTGCTGATCCAGGTCTCAAGTATTGCCTACTCATTCTGTCTCTGCAACTTCTCTTCTGCCCACCCTAAAATACTTTCACTTCCTACTATTTATTCCCACAGTGCTGTGTTGAAATTTATTCTTCATTCTTGCCATGATTAATATTTTTTCTTAGATAAAATGTCAACTGCTTTTTGTAGTTTTCACTTATCCTCATCCAAAGCAGATGTAAAGCACTGAACAATCAGTATAGCGATATTTTACACTGTTTGCAAGAAAGTACAAAAGGCTACGGAAGACCCAAGACAGTAAATATTCAGATGCTTTTAAGAAATAAGCAAAGACTGAAGAATTTTGTCCATAGTATTCTTTTCTGTGATGTTATTGGGGCTAGGTAATGTGATTTGAAAACCTTGCTCATTTCTAGGGGTATATCACTGGAGATACTAACTAAGAACACACAATATTTAAGTGGGTAAATTACGAGATACTCTCCTATCTTCTGGCACCTACAACTTATTAACTTGCTGGACCAGAGGCTGTGTTTGGAACACCATTATTAGAGGGCAAGGAATGTCATTGCTTGAATCTGTTGCTTTAAATGTATTTTGCCATTAGCCCTTTCGAGCCGTGACAGCTGCAAGATTCATTGCCACAATCTGTGAGGAATGAGTACGGTAAAAAGCCATCTACACAGAGAACTAGATTGTTTCATTCAACTACATATTCTAAAATTGATGTATCTAGGCTATTTATCTAGACTCTTTCTGTTGCCACCATGCAGAAAAAGGTGCCTCCAGGCAGTAATTTACACTGCATGTTTTCGCTGCCTTTCCTCCCCTGGGAAAGATCGTGCATTTGAAGTAGCTACTTTCTCACAGTGGATTTTGGATGTTTACTATACCAGAAACCTCCCAGTTTTAGACAACAGAGTAGATGAAATTACTTCCAAGTGAAGAGTCTCTACAGATTCCACTGACTGCCTTGTTCCACTGTGCAATATAGAGAAGTGGGGAAGAATTTAGATCCATTTATATGGGTAATTATTAATTTATATGGCAGATTATCTGGTATGATATGCAACAGAACAGAACTATCATGGATAATCAATTCTCTTTGGATACATCCAGATGCACAGGAGCAGCAGAATGGCACTCCTCACTGTACAAAATCCAGTACAATTAAAAAGTTTTATGGACTAGGAAATGACTGACAGGAAAATTAACATGTGCTCAATGATTCCCACGATGACTAATCCTAAATTTTTGCTCCTGATGATATTGTAGCTATAACCTCCCAGTGTATTTAAGACTACCTTAAGGGGCCACAACAATATCAAATCAATATCATGCCACACCCAGCAATGAGATATGACAAGAAAGCAAAATATAAAAGAGGCACAAACTAATAAATTGCTAGCAATTACTGCATTCCACTTCCAGAAAAAACTGCAGATTTCTGGGCAGCATTCCTCCTGGTACTGGGTGGGAACCACTTCAGCTGCCCCATTTACCTCAACTTAGCAGTTCTTAAGTGTCACGGTCTGAGCCAAGTTCATGACAATTCCAGCTGAAGTTCAGAAGTCCAGACAGAAATCCAAACATTTACAGGGACATTTGGAGATACCAACTCGAGTGATAGAGAGCAACAGCTTAGAAAAGTCTACAAACTTCTACATTACAGCACGTGTAAAACAAAAGCAACAAAAGGTAACTGAGAACAAGTTTTGCAAATTACTCAGTAGCAGAAGGATACTTTTAGTTAATGAGAAGCATATATTTTATCTCAAGGACATATTTCAAGGCACAAAATACATACTTGCATTTATACATGGAGATGTGCAGAAAATTCTTCCCAAAAAAATTGTTAGGTTGATTTATGTTCTATTTATGGCCTAATTCTAGAATAACTCTGCAGTCGATAGCAAAACCAGTATTTACTCCCAGGAGCACAGATCAGAATAGTACACAGTAACAGCTGTTCCAGTGCTGGGGTTGCATGGCAGGGTTTTGGTAGCACGGAGGTACAGCAGTACCTTCTGTGAGAAGCTGCTGTAAGTTTCTGACATAAGTCTGATGATTCCAATGCCACCTGGCTCCTAGACAGACCCAGCGCTGCCCAAGGCTCAGCCTGTCAACAATAGCGGTAGTGCCTATAGGACAGCAGATTTAAGAAGGGAAGGAAGTTATTGCACAGAAGGAATTTGTAGCCAGAGAGGAGAGGAGTGAGAGTATACGATAGCAACAGCCATGCAGGCACCAAACTCAGTGAAGAAGAAATAGGAGGAGATGCTCAAGGTGCTGGATCAGATTCCCCTGTAGCCCAAGGTGCAGCCCATGGCGAGGCAGCTGTGCCCCTGCAGCCCATGGAGGATTTGATGCTGGAGCAGGTGGGGGTGCCTGAAGCAGGATGGGATCCTGTGGGAAGCCTGTGCTGGAGCAGGCTCTTGGCAGGACCTGTGGCCCTGTGAAGAGAGGAGTCCAAGCTGGACCAGGTTTCCTAGCAGGACTTGTGACTCTGTGGGGGGCCCACACTGGAGCAGTGCATTCCTGAAAGACTGCATCCTGTGGCATGGAACCATATTGGAGCAGACTGTTCCTGAAAGACTGCAGCCTGTGGGAGGGACTCATATTGGACGAGTTCATGGGGTTCTGTCTCCAGTGGGAGGGACAATACACTGGAGCAGGGGGAGAGTGTGAGAAGGGAGTTTCTCCTGCTGTGGAGGAAGGAGCATCAGAAATAATGTGGGATGAACTGACTACAGCTCACCCACTGTGCCACTGGAGGGGAGGAGGGACTGAATCTGCGGTAAAGTTAAACCCGGGAAAGAGAGAGGGATGGGTGGAAGATATTTTTAAGATATGGTTTATTTCTCATTATTCTACCTCAATTAAAGTGGTAATAAGTTAAACTAATTTACCAAAGAGGTCCATTATGACTGTGAAGGTAATTGGTGAGGGATCTCTTCCTGTCCTTATCTTCACACGAGTCTCTTGCTGCATTTTCTCTCCCCTGTCCAGCTGAGGATTGGAGCAACAGAGGGGTTTTGGTGGGCACCTGTCATCCAGCCAGGGTGTTTGCCACACACTGGCACTACTACTCTCAATGTGAATGGAACGACACAGAGAGACCTGCCAAATCTCTTGCACTGAGGCTGGATTTCGGCCTGTCTGACGTACCTAATGACCAGTACCCACACCCAGAGCCCCAAACATGCTCAGCAATATGGCCTCCTTCTGTGGGAAGCACATACGTTATCCCCTTTCACCTAATGCTCCCAGTGCACTTCAGAGCTTAGCAGGCAAGAACATTAGGAATTTGATACTGAGAAACCCAGCAGTAAAGACAACCAGCTGTGCTGGGCACTGTATGACTGAAAGTAGGGGGGACTGAGATTTAGGTCAGCCTACACAGATGTGAAATTATAAAAAAACATCATCGTGGACTTGTGCCATTGGTGCTCCTAATTTGAGGCCATAGTATAAATTGGAACTTTCAGTGTGACAGTATATCACTTGTAGACCTGATATAAGAAGCTCTGATTTAGATAGATTTTAAATTGCACATATCTTCAAACACATACAAATTTCAAGGCCTAAGTACAATTTTGTTCTAATTGCAAGTTAAGAAGAAAACATAAAGAGCCTTGGTTTGACACGTCTTAGCCATCACTGAATTATACAGACTGGAAAACTGAGGGCAAGAGAAAGGTTTGCTTTCTCTTTTGAAAATATAAGAGCATTTACAAAGGCTTTTTCTAGCACAGTCACAAAATTTAACCCAGGAATCACACAGCACTAAAACTTCAAACCATTAGATAACACATCCCTGGTATATTATGGCAATATAATGCCTTTATAACAACATTCTGAAATGTACAGTCTAATAGTTTCCCTTTCCTTCAAGTTCATTAGACTCTGAATTTTCATATGGTCTCGGATCTTTATAAATGTTTTCAGACAGATTTGTTACTGAATAAAAGGAGATTTTATGTGATTTACTGTTACTATGAACCACTCTAATTACGGTGTGCCTGAAGACTGGACAAAAACAAAGTATACTGTGATAGATGTGCACACACACAGGCTATCTTGGAAAGCCAAGGCTGCTACTTATAACATATGTAAACATAAACAACAAATACTTCATGTCTATTTTAAAAAACATGTTAGAAACAGAAACTTGTTCACATCACTTGTTTGTACATCACTTAGAGCAAATATATCATAAAACTCAATGTCACACTGACTACATTTGGGAACACACAGAGGATCTACCAGCATTGAAGATAATTTGTGTGGTGATACTCCTCCTTTTGCAATTTGACTAAAATAGACTGGTTTTACCTGGAAGCAGTGGGCAGTATAAAGGCATTAGAAAAAATAGTAACTGGACCCAACTTCACATTAGGTACTCATCTGTCTGGGAGCATTGCACATCACCTAGAGCCACTTGGCACTTCTGACAGTATCTTCTACTAGGTTAAACCTAAATCCTTTTGTAGGTATGTTGAGAGCTCATGAGAACTTGAAGTACTATGGACTTCAACAAAATAAATGCTATTTACTTGATGTATTATTGGTTATGGAGTGTCTAGATACTTTACTCAAGAAGGAAATACATTATAGTACACTACAATATACTGCCATCAAGTACAAAAACTATTAATCCAAAAGGTATTCTGGGCTGCATATGTATTTCCTGGAGGAAAGGAAGTCAGAGTTAAAAACTATCTTATGTAAAATATACTCTAATTTGAGGTGAAGCACTGTGGAAGAAATACTGTAAGAGTTACCACTGGATTACAGGAAAGCTGGTCAAAACATTTCCCTATCACTATTAATGTTGCAAAATCCACAATAACTGCTCTCTATGTAGTTAGAAGTTTCTAGTTGTAGTTAGGTATTTGTCCTCCCTCCCCCAACACAGACTTCAGCATTTCTGCTGCAAAGGTTCCTAGCATGTTCACAAGCCTCAAAAGGTTTGGATATAAAGCAGTTTTTGCAGCTCCATTTTTACAAGATGCACAATTTATGGAATAATTTGCATGCCATTTTATTTGGCAGCCAGAAAGATTTAAAATGAGATTATGATGAACATCTCTACAGTATGTAAACAGACAGCAGGGTAAAAATGCATGTGTGGCCAGTCCTCAAATGGCAACTCACAGATCTGAATCACTGTTTTTATATCAAGTTAGTAAAACAATTAATGGGAGCTTATGAGGAGAGTAATTGCAACAAATTTTGAGACTTTTTTCCTTATGCCTCCCTTCACTTCATTGCATGTGAATATGGCCAACTTTTATCCACAGTCTTTTTCATCACATCCATAAAGCACCATGGACACACATGGATAGCTACTAGTCATGGCATTAGTTACACTGAGTGCAAACATGTTCAAAAACCTTGTTTGAAAAATTATGTTTATATATGATGAGGCAAGTATCAAGTCACTTTTGCTTTTCTCAATGATATCTCTTAAATTCTTTGTATGCCAATTCTACAGTAGCTTCACAGACTAAATGAGTCATTTACATCAAAAACTTGCACAGTTTGGACTTGAAAAGTCTGGACTTCTAATTATAGAAATATCCTGGATTCATCATTGTCACTAAGTTTTAGAATGATGCTTGGCGCACTGCCTGGCCAAGGTATTTTATGATGTCAAAAATATTATCCACCCAAAGCATTTTTAGGAAGATTCCTGTGGAATCATTTGCAAAAAAAACATTTTTTGAACAAAAAAATCATTTGCAAAAAAAAAAATCACATTGTTTAGCACTCCAGAGTAAGTTATTTGGTTGTTATATCCTTTCAGTGATATTGTTCTCCCAAATTCAGGTTTGCTACCCAGTGCTAAGTGCCAATTCACACTGCAAGAAGAGATATTTCTAATTTTTATTCTACTATGTACAAAGTAGGGAGCTGAGTGGTAACCCACAAAATCTGTCTCCCTGATCACCAAAATTTTACGCTATTTATACATTTTAACAAAGGCATCAGCATTCACTGGTTACAGATTACATAACTACTTTATTAGTTAGTACTCAAACCTCTACTTGTTACATCTCTGACTTCTCAGGCTAGTTAGTCCACGTGAGCAGTTCTTCCCTTCATTTGAGTCTGGGGTCTATTTTGGGCAGTCAGTGACTAGCTGGCATGATCTCCCAATGCCTGAATTACCTTAGTCAGCTCAGTTCTGCTGACTTCACTCCTGGTGGCTTTCATCCAGATAGCGCATTCATCTTGGGATTGCCTCCCCTTTTACTTAAAGCAAAAGATTAGCCAAGCATGCAATGTTCACAATGGGATTTCTTAGTCATAACTGTCTAGCTATAGCTATTGATTAACTTGAAAAAAACTGCAAAGTTTGATTCAGGTCTTGAGGGACTCAGTGTCAGTGTAACTCCACATAGCTTTTCCCAGCTGTCAGTGTTGACATCATAAAAAAGTAACATTTTTGATGATCTTAAAGTGATATTTTAAGAAGCAAGACTGTTCCAGCCTTGAACCACAGCATTGCTTTAAATACCTGTTGATCCAGGGCCTAACTTAGTGTTTCAGTAAAAGTAGGTTACCTGTGGTAGAAAGCACTGCCAGTAAATCAGGAATTTCTGCCATGCAATATCCATCAAGCCATTCCATGATACCTGAGGGGAACATCCTTAGAGAATATTACCGAGAGATACTCCCATAGTACACTCTCAGGGAGAATTTGTTAAGCTTGTTAACCTCCACCTTCACAACTTTTACAAATTGTTCTTTGGATACCTGGACAGACCATTCATATTGTGTGATTCTGTATACAGGAATTAAGATAGTAAATTCTCTTCTTATATGATATTCTCTACCATTGCTACATAGAGGAATGTCCAATAGAATAATTGCCTGGTTTTCTTGGCCCTGAATTACTTTTACATCACATGAGATGGATGGAATTAGTAAAGAATCTGACCTCGCTGAGTGACACTGTCCCAAAGCCTAATCCTAATTCTACCACACTGGGAAGAAAGCTGTGATATCATAGAAAAAATAAACTGAAAGTAATTACAAAGTTGCAACCAACTAGAAGTTTCACAAATGTATGATGTTAATACAAGTTACTTCTGGAAAACAGACCTTGCAGTCTGAGTATGAATTATGATGTTAAGAAGGCGGAAAAGTACAAAGATTTTTGTTTTCACAATTGCTACTTCATGGGTAACTGGACTGGATTCAAATATATGTGCATAAATGGCACACAGGGAGGCATATCAAAGTTACTACCCTGATCAGTCTTCAGCAGAAGAGGGTAAATGTAGAAGTGTACCACTGCAACAAGAAATTAGTTCTCCTGAAAGCTGCTCTGATTCAACTTATGAGAAACATTATGAATGATTCAGTATAGGTTATCATTACATACTGTCCTTTTACAGTAAATCATGAAAAAGTGATGGACTAGAATTCTTCTTCTAAGAAAATATTATCCTTTGCAGACCTCTTTTGCAAACTATTAAAAATATTACACAGTTTCACTGTACATCTAATATTGAAGTGCACAATTTAGTATTAGCAATCCAAAGGGATGCTTGACAATCACAGCCAGAGTACCTGAATTTTGAAATAGAGCTTGGACATTCCATACATTTACATCAATCATTGCTTCCCCCTTTCTCCTCACATTAGAATTCATCTTTAAATCAGCCCTGGTTTTGTAGTAATTCATACAGAAACTGGAGTGCTTTGTAAACTTCATTTCTCCATTTTCATTTTCATGCTGTAGCTGTATTCCTATTAGCATGCCTATCACACTTTAGATCACATAAAATAGAAAGATTCTTATGCCTGAGTAAACTGTATTTACTTACAGCATATACAATACCTGTGGTCTATCTATGTACATGCTGGAAGCATTGCCAGTATTTTAGAAATACTTAAAAAACACACAACAGCTCACAGCTACTTTAAAGAAAAAATACTAAATATTTGTGGGTTTCAGTAACATAAGCTAATCTTCAACAGCAGAAAGACCAGTAGTACTCTCTCTGTTCTACTGAATTCTTCTCTTCCAACTCCAGTTAAAAACTGTACTTGTTTTGGTTGTCAAGACACTGAGAGGTTTGTTGTAGGTGCCATTGTTTTCAGATTGAGCTTCACCAATCTCGTCTTTCTCATTCATTTTGTTGTGTCAGCCTTTTTGCTCTTTACTTTTGTCTTTCTGTTGGTCTCTTGCACTTTCAGTTCCCTTGGAAAATAGACAGCTAAAAAGTTTAAAAATATTAAAGCTTTTCACTTGTCAACAAGAGCACAATTGACATGAGAATTAACTAGAAGGCAACAGCACACAGCATCCTGTGACAACAGCTTTTACAGCACTGTCTTTCCCAAGCAAAATGTTCCTGACAGTGCAGTTTAACAATGCTTAAACCATTATCCCTGGAAGTTTCTACCTGAAATTAAACTACTGACCTGACCATATTGCAAATATGATAAAGTCAGAATGTTGCCATTGACTTCATAATTAATAAACCACTACTAATAAGGACAAACATTTTTTAGGATACAAAAAACAGAAATCCAAGCTCTCTGAATAGTCACCCAAGAAAGCAAATCTTGATGTCATTGAAGCTGGAGGCAAACCGGCTCTGGAGGTTAGCCCGACAAAGGTTGCAATAGGTGAAATAGGTGAACTCTGTTGAAGAAAAAACATTAAGGTACCGAGAGAGACAGACAGAAAAGCTTATTCAAAAGACTATATAAAATACACAAAGAAGGCTTTCACTCTGGGCATTAGACTAGAACTTTGAGTTACAAATGAGATGTAGGAAAAATAAAGCAGAAATTATCATTATTTTCACTGGGTTTTTAATTTTGGGGCTTGCTTGTGCACAAATGTTGTAGGAGTTGTCGACTCTCTGAAAGTATTAGGCCACATTTTTGCCCAGATATTTCACTGAATTTTTAGTGTACAGTAGTAATTCTGTATTTTTACATGGACTTCAACAATATAAACAT
The DNA here is from genome assembly GCA_013397815.1 of Aleadryas rufinucha. Classification (NCBI taxonomy): domain Eukaryota; kingdom Metazoa; phylum Chordata; class Aves; order Passeriformes; genus Aleadryas; species Aleadryas rufinucha. The sequence goes on along the minus strand of VZTH01018425.1, from coordinate 4,332 downwards.
GTCATAGATTATTTAATGGTGGTTTTCATGGTCTGAAACGTGACACACATAAAAATACCTGCTACTGCCATGTCCCACAAATTTTATTATGCCTAATTCATTATCATCAGAAGCATCTGTTAGATATTTCAGCTAAGTAGGATTCCATTGATCTTTTTTCTGATTCTGCCTGCCTTACAAACTGGATGACTTGGATGACTGCATCAGTAATCTGACCTCAAGTGGAAGTAATTTGGAAAGTACTCGTGACCGGTTGCAAGATGCAAAAATGCTTTCAATTATTCTTTTGCAGTCCCTTGAGATACTGACTACTATCCAACAGCTCTTTAAACTGTACACATTTGTTTGTTAGTTTAAGGACGCCTCATGTGGAGACCCCATGAAAGATAATTTGAAGTACCCTATATATATCTGGTGAAATTAATCAGGATATATGATCATGCAATTTCAATTAGTTTTGATATAGCTTATCTTTAGGGCAGTATGAGGCTCAGATAAGCCTTAAAAGAAGAGACCTGACACTTGCAATGTATGGGGAAAAGGTTTTTTTTAAGCACACAAGATTTTTATTTACTTAACCTGAGCATTTCAGGTCAGCAACAGAACCTGGGATTTGTCCGTAAGTTACAGCTGGATAGAAATCATTGTTGCTAGTCTTACCAGGGCTACCATTTGCCAAAGTAAATCAATAATTCTTATCAGAAGAACAGAAATTATGTAACAGCAGTAGGTAGAGATTCTTGATTGCCATTAATGATGTTCTGGTGAAAAAAAAAGGACTTTGAAAAATCTGAGTATCTAATTCTTTATTTGAAACTGGGAATGACAAATAGCTGTGGATTAACTTCCATTTTTTAAATTTAATATGACATGTTTGAAAGTAAAAGCTATAAATATTTTTGACTGCTATATGCAAACATGACTTTCAGCCATTTCAGCGTAAGAGAGTCACACTGCACTTATTAAAAGTATATTTAATAGACTTCAGAGAAAACAGACTTAGCCGATTAAAATTAAATGTTTATATCAATTTTTCCCTGGTGTTTTGTTTTATATTGCTATTTAATCATCACATCTCTTAAAGAGGATAAAAGAAGTGGTACTGATGATTGTGTGCGAACTGAAAAGGAGAGTAGTTGTTAATATACTACATTGATTGCCTAGCTAAGTTGTAAAGATTCTCTTTTTCCTACATTTTTATCCTTAAACTTCTGAGTAATTTTGAGTTTTACCTTAAGGATTATGTTTTGAGAAGGCTGGTAAACAGTCTAAATATTTGAAAAGTCATGCCCTGCTTTTATCTTTGAGCATCAACAGTCATACAAAGTAACAAGATGCTTTTCAAACTTTTGGCCAAATCTTCAAGCATCATGCTTAATCAGGTAAGCCTCTTTGTGTCTGGACCACAAATGCTTATTAGCATGTAGACACCTGAATCATTCCATTGAACACAAAAGGGAAGACCCAAATAATTTTATTGTGTAAATTATTACTGTTTATATTGTTTACAGTTGTGATTCATAATTAGTTTGCAAATGAAATCAAAATGCAGAATCTGTACCAAATAGTTATCCATACGTTCTGTACTAATTAGCTGTCCATACATCCAGAAGTTGTGGATGTCCATTACTGGAAGTGTTCAAAGAGAGTTTCGATGGGATTTTAATAACATCATCTAATGGAAGGTATGCCTGCCCATGGCAGGGGGATTAGATTAGACAATCTTTAAAGACCCTTTTCAACTCAAACCATTCTGTGAGTCTATGATTCTGTGGTGATTCATCTGCTTTAGAGATAATTTACATATACCCAAAAATTGTAGAATTTCAGTATAATTTAAAATGTATTTTATTAAAAAAAAAAAACAAACAAACAAGCAAAAAACAGTGATTATTAATGTACTGGGATCATGCAAATATCACTGTCTTGAATGTTTTTGACAGTTTTCCTCTCTCACTTATTTAAGATGCAGCTGGAATTCAAATACTCTATAGAAAGCATACGGTACAGCAACAGATGAAATGCCCTGATAATGGCCACTAAAGCTTAGGAAAAAAGCATAGGCACTGTCAATCACCCAGGGGGATCTCCTGCAGTACACTCACGCAGTTTCTCAGAGGATTCACCTTGGAGACTTTACAAGTCTATAATTTTTTAACTCCTCTAGCACGTTAGTACCTCACCATCCCTTAACAGTAAGTTCCATAGCTCAATAACTGCTTATGCAAAATATACTTCGTTTGTTTAAATGAACTGTCTTCTAGCTTTACCTGATGACCCATAGTTCTTTCATTGAAACTGAAAGTTCTTCCCCTTTAACCACTCCAATCCTTTTCATGATCTATCAAACTCTATCACATTCCCCTCTCAACCATACCTTCCAGAATACATGTTTAGTCCACGTAATCTTGTTTTGTTCTAGAAGCCCAACCACCCTTCTGTATTGCTTTTCTTTTATCTTGTGAAATCCTAATATGCCCTTTGGAGGTAAGGAGAGGAGAGAAGGGAACAGAGATGCTCATATAGTACTCTAACTATAAACTGCACTGGGTCCTTACAGCGTAACATAGTTTTCTGGTTTGTTCTCTACTCTTTTTCTAATAATTTTTACTACTAAATCTTTTTTTGCATAAGCACTAGCAAGATTTCGTTTCCACCCATTCCCATTGTGAACTCTAATATATAACAATGGCTTGCTGTGATTACAAGGCAAACTACACACTATTTAAACATCCGTGTTAATCCATCTTCCCTACACACATATATACATACATGTACTTAGAAATTCAAGTAATGCGTGACTGTAAGAATAAAGATGCATAAATTATCATTTACATAGACTCTAAATATCTGAAAAACACTGTCTTGTCATGTTCCTGGTAGTGGCATTGCATTTCATTGTAGTCTATAAGCAAGTAGTTTCGTATACATTGAAATTAATGCGTTTCTGTTTCCCTTAGCATATGGGTCACAGAGGCGACTAAAAACTGACCAGTCTCAACTGAAACTCTTCCCATTGTCAGAGCTTTGACAAAACTTATTCCCTCCTAATTTCCTTCAGTTATGCTCACAAGCAGGCTCCAATGTTCCCTTTTCTTTTTATTAAAGTACTGGCATGGTCTTTCACTCTACCCAGTTTTCGTTTTAGGAAATTAATATTTTGAGACTCATATGTCCCTGATGGAATCAGTCAAAATTCACCACTTGATTATAGCATAATTCAAACACTTGGAAACTATGTCCCAAAGAAGCTTATTTTTATGAAGAGTTTAGAGTTTCCTCTTGAGCTTGGCGGGTTAGAGGTTTCTTTTCTTCTTCATGCTGCAGTATTTGAACTGGCACAAAAAACCTTTTGGTTACGTGTAGATTACCAGCTAAGTGCTTACAACAACTGAAACAGAAATTATTTTACAGCCTAGTAGAAAGAGAAGACAACACACTTCTTAATGTATGACCTAAGAGGCCAATTCTCATTAAAACAAACCACATCATACATCTCCGTGTAACTGGGGCAGAAATCTACATTTTGGCTGTGTGCATTTTTACTAAGGTTGAGTGTTCGAACAAGCTGGAAGCATGTCACAGTTGCAAACTGATGTGCAGGACAGCTATTCAGATGAAAAAACCTGGACAAGTCTGGAAACTGAGCAGGGCACCTTTGCTCTCAGTCAGAGAATTTGGAAGAATAGGTGGTTGTCAGAATATAACAGAGAAGAAGATTTAGCTTCCCTAAAATAAGAGGGATGTGCCCCTCCAGAAGAGGTAATAAGAGATGCTGATTTCTAAGCAATGTTTTCTATCTCTGTGAACAGTATGTTTCCACGGGAATTGCTGTTTTATTTTGTAGCACATATTTGCCTTGGGCTTGCAAACTATTTGTTTTGTGATATTTTTGAAGCCTTTTGTGGCTGGTAAAATCCTCATGCCTCCTTCACACATACTATCATTTTCCTGATTTTTATTAGTTCTGCAGAGGTCTCATCATTTTTTGTAATGTTCAAATAGGCTTAAATATTAAAATTTTTTCTTTATTTGTAACCTATGACAAGTTTGTTTAGATTTCTTCTTGCAAAGAATAATAACTTACTATTCATAATTAAGGACTGAAAGAAACATGGCTGTTTTACACAAGATTACTTTTGAGTAAGACGGATTGTGCTTGTTGGACAGGAAGAAATATTAGATACTTTCAAAAGAAGAAGAAAAATTCTAGAACACTAACATCTTCAGGTCAGCTGCCACACACACACACATTTTGGCAATATTTGCTATGAGTTTTGAATACTTTGTTTTCGATTTTCATCCAGACTGTCTTGGGGTGACTATGTCATG
>VZTH01018423.1:0-30574 GCA_013397815.1 Aleadryas rufinucha | reverse complement strand
CTCTTATTATTAGGCTCTTACACACTGTATCCCAGGTAGCCTGTGATTGTGAAACATGTGGCCTTTTGGTGTGTATGATGATCATCAAAATATTAATATGGGGAGGCGGATGTGATGTGTGGCACATGGTTTGAAATGTTTCAATGGGACCACTAAATTGGAGGATACCATTCCTAAACCATGGCATCTACTCCTTATCCCAGGTGTATGACACGGTGTTACAGTCTGATTCTTAAAATCATTAGAAATGCCTCTGCCCGAATGAAGGTGCAAACGAGACCATATGCCAAAGTCAATAGTATGGATTTTATTTAATAGTAAATGACAGGGAGAGAGAGAAAAAGGAAGAGAAAGAAACAGGAAAGAGGTGGGAGGACAGAAAGATTAAAGAAAGTATCACAACTCTGTGGATCCCACTGGTGTCCCGACAATCCTCTCCAGCTGGTCTTCTTGGTGGTGAGGGTCCCCCAGAAAGCACAGAATCCGAGGGATTAATATCTCTCAGGCCAGGTGGGAATGCCCAGGTACCTCCCCGGGGGGGTGTTTGTCACCGTCTCTTGCAGCAGGCTCTGGGTTTGTGGCATCGCTTTGCATCCTGTGCAGTCCTGTGGTGCACGGCCCCTGGGGAGCGCTTCGGGGGGTCTTTGATGGATTCTGGCACCCCCTCAGCTGCCTCTCGCGGGAATGGCCCGTGGATGGGGCCTTTCTGGGGNCTTCGGGGGGTCTTTGATGGATTCTGGCACCCCCTCAGCTGCCTCTCGCGGGAATGGCCCGTGGATGGGGCCTTTCTGGGGTGGGGATTTCACAGCTGGGCCGGTTTGTGTGAAGGAGGATGGGTGTTCAGTGCCTCTGACCAGAGGTTACACCACACACCTGAAACCTCCTCCTCCCCGCTGGGCTGGGGGGGAGTCTGTGCAAATCTGGCCTGTGTGGTCTCCCCCACCTCAAACCCAGCCAGGGATGATTTTCTGCTGGATTTGGCTTTCCTGTGGATGCATTCCTTTCCCTCAGCCTTGTTTACTTCTCCCTAGACCTGAGATGACTGAACAGTAGTGTCCCCTTTATCTTATCTAGGCAGCTGAACCCACAGTCCAAGGTTCCAGTCAGGCACCTTCAAGGAGGGGTGGGCTTCTGGGATTGTAGCTTCTTTATACAGTTTTTGGTATAATGGGCAAAACTCCTTCATAACAATGTTTAAGGCATGAACCATTTCAGTGTCTGACACAGGGTTTCTCAATTAGGAAATATTGCTTATTCAAGATTTCTCTGCCATGCTGCTTTTCCAGCTGGTCAGACCCGGGTGTGCACTGGTGCAGGGTATTATTCCTTAGCTGTGCAGGGCTATGCCTTTCCCTCTGTTGAAACTTAATCCAATCTCTTGCACACAAACCTCCCCCAGCATCGTTTAACACGAAAGTCTATTGTTTGTTACACAGGGATTTAGGAGGTTTGTCAGACTCCTACTACCATCTGGTGTTGAGACAGCTGAAGTGAGTGAGGCAATACTTAATTGACCGCTGGACAAAAGTGAAAGCTAGCTAAATGATGCTGACAAGGCCTGAGTCCCTGCACTGTCAGAGCAGCGCAGCCCGTTGTCTACAACATATGTCAACAAAAACCCCCAAAGATGGAAATAATGGATTGTGGAAATAGTGGGTTATAGAAATAAAGGCGTTTTTCCTCTTTCTTTTCCTCTTTAAATTGGATAGAATTGTGGTCTCTCCACTGTTTTCTCTCATTTAGGGACAGGCTATACTCAGCCCTTAACCTACGAGGTGTGATGTAATCAAGGGACTATGAAGTATTTTCAGACTAGAAAAATCGTAGGTCCATAATCAGGATTGATAAGTTACCACAAGTGTCTCTTTTTCAGACATGATTTCTTACTGACTGCTAATCTGAAAATCTACCCTTACAATGAAAAGTGAGAGAAATTTAGATGAACAAAAGTTGAAGTTGGTCAAATTTGCAGCAGAGAATCGATTGCTTGGTGACCTTGTCCTGGTGAGAAAGGCTTTTTTTTTTACTGCTTTTTTTTCCTTTTAATTAATCTGTTAAAGTTGGAACTGATTTCAGACTTGTGTCAGGAGTGAAAAAACCTTTGCGCACTCTAACTCCATCAACTTGCTTGAATTTCCTTGCATGAAATAGATATAAAATATACAGTGAAGACATAGGAAAATAGGAAAAAAAATATGTAATGGAGTTCAGAGTGGATGATTTTGCCCTTAATAAAGTAATGAAGGAAAAATTAGAGAAAGACTTGTGCAATATAACCAGATATTCAATAGAATCATAGAACCATTTAGGCTGGCAAAGACCTCTAATACCATCAAGTCCAACCATTCCCCCAGCACTGCCAAGGTCACCACTAACCCATGTCCCCAGGCACCACATCCACATGGCTTTTAAATCCCCCCAGGGATGGGGACTCCACCACTGCCTTGGGCAGCCCATGCCCTTGCTTGACAACCACGATGAAATTTTCCCAATATCCAATCTAAACCTCCCCTGGCCCAGCCTGAGGCCGTTCCCTCTCCTCCTGTCCCTGTTCCCTGGCAGCAGAGCCCGACCCCCCCCGGCTGCCCCCTCCTGTCAGGGAGTTGTGCAGAGCCACAAGGTCCCCCCTGAGCCTCCTTTTCTCCAGGCTGAGCCCCTTTCCCAGCTCCCTCAGCCCCTCCTGGTGCTCCAGCCCCTTCCCCAGCTCCGTTCCCTTCCCTGGACACGCTCCAGCCCCTCCAGCTCTCTCTGGCCATGAGGGCCCAGAACTGGACCCAGCACTGGAGGTCCCTCAGCTGTCAGCACAGGGGACAGTCACTGCCCTGGGCCTGTGGCCACACCAGGATTGGGACAAGTCAGGATGCCACAGACCTTCTTCAGCCACCTGGGCACATGCCAGCTAATGTTCAGCCACTGTGCCATAATTCCATCTCCTTTCTTTTTTTATTTCCTATTTCCTGACCTCATAGTCAGTAGTTAAAAACTGAACACACATTATTCTTATGTATTATGTGTAACACAGCCTTTTAGAGCAGTACCCACTGTTATCTCATCACATGGTAACTCATGCAGCCATAACATTGCTTCCAGAACAATTGCAAGATAAAGCAAAAGTACACATTGCAAACATGGATTTGAATCAGAGATCGCAATTAGGCAGATTCTTGCAGATCCTATGACTTTTTTGGTGATTGTGCTGTAAATTAATATTGAACAACAGCATCATTTTCATATTGCTAGTCTATCCATGTGTTTAAAACATGTAGGTCAGGATATAAATCTTGTGTTTAAAATCTTAAGAAGCACTTACTGTTGCTGCATTTTAAATCTCAGTATGCTATCCATCTTCTTTCATTGCCTTTGAAGGGCTGTTCGCAGTTCAAATTATGAACACAAATAACTGCAAGTAAGACTAACTGATGGGGAATTTGCTAACCAAACTGGTTTTGAATGAAATAAAACTTTATTAGAAAAATCTCAGAGATAGAACTTTATCAAATCTCCACACACAAGGCTGGAGTGAGAATATGGGATATGCACTTTAGAAGTCCTGAAGCGGCAGCAAATTTTAAACATACATTTGTGGAGCCCAAAGAGATAAAATGCAACTTTTCAAATGAGCAGAAGAAAACAATCACACATGCAAAGCAAAATATTGTTCTGAACCTTCATTGTTTATCAAAACCATTCTTGGATGCAGCTGACAAGAGTTAACTTACTAAGTTTAGGTATCTGTTGAACTAACATCAAATTCAATTTTCAAGGACACCTGGTGTTTTTACACCTATGTATTGGTATTGTGTGGCCACATTTTGGAAGCAGGGGGGCCTACAGGGGTGGCTCCTGTGAGAAGCTGTCGGTCACTCCCCCGTGTCCGGCAGAGCCAACGCCAGCCGGCCCCAGGGCGGAGCCGTCGCTGGCCGAGCGTGAGCCCGTCCGTGAGGCAGCAGCACCTCCGGGAGAGCAGATTCCAGAGGGGGAAGAAGTTACTGTGCAGAGGCGATCGCAGCCAGAGAAGAGAGGAGTGTGCAGGAGGAGCGGCTCTGCAGAGCCAGGGGCAGCGCAGAAGGAAGGGCAGGGGCCGCTCCAGGCGCCGGAGCTGAGAATGCCCTGAGGCTCCGTGTGCCCGTGGCGGGGCAGCCGTGCCCCTGCAGCCCGTGGCGGGCACAGGGGGCAGGGATGCGCCTGCAGCCCCCGGAGAAGCCCCCGGGGAGCGGGGCGATGCTCGGAGGAGGCTGCGAGCCCGCGGGCAGCCCGTGCCGGAGCAGCTCCCGGCAGGACCTGCGGAGCCGTGCGGAGACGAGCCCCCGCTGGAGCGGGTTTGCCGGCGGGACTCGGGGCAGCTCGGGCTGCGGCGGGATGCGCCCGAAGGACCGGCTGCACCCCCTGCAAAGGGATGCTGGAGCGGCTGCCGAGAGCTGCAGCCCGCGGGAAGGGCTCCCACGGGAGAAGCCCGTGGAGAACTGTCTCCCACGGGAGGGATCCCGCACTGGAGCAGGGGAAGGACTCTGACTCCTCTCCCCGAGCAGCAGCAGAAACAACCTGTGATGAACTGCCCGGGACCCCCATTCCCTGTCTCCCTGTGGCACTGGAGGGAAGAAGGTAGAAAATGAGCAATAAAACCTGAGAAGGAAGGAGAGGTGGGGGGAAGGTGTTTTTAGGATTTGTTTTGCTACGCATTATCCTGCTCTGATTTTGGCTGGTAATCATTTAATTTTCTCAAGTCTAGTCTGTTTTGCCTGTGACAGTGATGGGTTTGTGACCTCTGCCAGTCCTTATCTCAACTCATGAGGCTTTTGTTACATTTTCTCTAAGTGGTCCTGTTGTGGAGGGGAGTGATGGAGAGGCTTTGTTGGGCACCTGGCCTCCAGCCAGGGTCAAACCACCACAGCCTAATTAGCTTTTGTGCAAACAACTCGAACTCAAAACAAATATCAAAGGAAACAGCTTTTATTTTTAAGTAAAACCAATGATTACTCAAGGATAATGTGATTCAATAGCTGAATTATTTTTTAATGAAAAATTACTCCCAATAAGACATTCTTGCAAACAGAAGCACTATGAGAGATGGAGTGCTAGGAGAGATGTTTCAGACTGTTTTTCCAAACTAAACAACAGCAGCAATACTTTCAAGAGTAACTCTAAAATGCTCCTCAGTTTTATTCTGTAACTGACTATAAATCAGGCTGGACCATCAGCAGAGCTGAGGTCTACTTGCCGTCAGAGCTATCTGTCCATGCTCAATACTTGTTCAGTCCAACCATGAAATTACAAACCAGAAAAGTCTCCAAACAACTTTTTAAGGTTTTAGCCTGCATGTGCTGGTCTTCCATTCTACCAAGTGTAGAAATTATTCTGCAACTGATGTTCTTATGATACATACAATGTAATGAAAAAAATAATAATGACTTCTAGGATTCATGAAATGGCTTTCAGTCAAGTACTCCCCAAAAAGAAGTTCACCCAAAACTTCTTTTTTTGTGTCCTTCTATCTCTTTAATAATTTTGCATTTCTGAATTCCAAGTCTGAGCAGACTGAAAATCACTTCAGATAGCTCAGAAGCAGCAACTACTGGATTCTGACTATATTTCAGAACGAAGTTTTCAATTCAGCTTACTTTAAAGATAGTGATGAAAAGTGGTAAGTACATCACAGGACCCTTTGTTCTGAAAAGGACTAAAGCACTCAAGTCACAAAAATTAGGGAAGTAGGAAAAAAAGAAACAATAAAAAAGTTATTCTCAGTGAGATGTGCTGGACTGAAGTAAATTTGATGATAAGTTGCATAAGGTGTTACCTTTCTTAAACTGAAATATTATTCCTCAAGACATGAGGGCTACTTAAACACTTTGTATTTTTAAAATAAAATTTGGTGTAATCAAGCACTTGCAGATCAGTTTTTTTCCTTTGATGGGTTGTTGATTAGCTGTCAAATGTCGCTAAGAATTAACTGCACTGGCTGTGTTGTCACATGTAGTTAACCAAGGATCCATGGTGCAACAGGATGTATTTGGCACACAGACAATATCATACAGAGTGTTCACAGGTGTCTTCTTAGGTCTTCTGGAGGAACGAGTGAGGGAGCTGGGGGTGTTTAACCTGGAGAAAAGAAGACTCAGAGGTGACCTGATCACTCTCTACACCCCCCTGAAAGGAGGTTGTGGTCAGGTGGGGCCTTTTTTGTAGTCAGGGGGTCTCTTTTTCCAGGCAACAGCTGACAGAACAAGAGGACACAGCCTTAAGCTGCACCAAGGGAAATTTAGGTTGGATGTTAGGAAAAAGTTTATTACCAAAAGAGTGATAAAGTTCTGGAATCATCTACTCGGGGAGGTGGTGGAGTCACCATCCCTGGATGTGTTTAAAAAGAGACTGGATGTGGCATTCAGTGCCATGGTTTAGTCAGGGTGGTGTTAGGGCATGGGTTGGACTCGGTGATCTTGGAGGACTCTTCCAGCCTGGTGATTCTGTGATTCTGACATCACCTGCTTAGTCAGACATGGTTCAACATAGACCAGAACAAAATGTCATGTATTACATTCTGGTAAGGGCACATTGCTTGTCCATGAAGGCATCAAATTCAGAACTTCTCCTGCCCCATGAATTAAAAGTGACACTCATAAATCAAAAACATAAGTTATAACTTTGATTTGGATTGGTCAGGAAAACCTTACTTGCTCTTAGGTAAGTAGAAAACCACCAGTTCTACCTAATAAAGTAAACCTGCTGCTGTAAGTAATCCTATAACTGTTGTAATCCATAGGTTAATTCATCCTCTGAAGGAAAGACAAGGAGATGGAATTCTGTAGGAATGTGTCTGAAATCTGCTAAAGACAAATATGAAGTGGCCCATAAGTTCAAATTGCCTGAGACAGCTGTATAATAAAAAGCAGGCAGAACATAAAAACCTGAAGTATTCTGTGTTTCTGACCATCATTGAGTTCATTTCCAAAGCAGAACAGACACTCAATAACCTAACCACTTTTATGTAAGCACTAGGCCAAGTGACAGAGAAAGGTACTGCTGGGGAAAGGAAGACAATTTGCATTTCAAACTCCACCACTTAACCAATAACTTTGTGCTGCTGCCAGGTTTCTACTGATGGACACATAAGGAAAAGAATAAAACATGATTTATTTTCATGACTGTGTGAGGACTGGGATCTCTACTGCACTTCTAAAAACAAAGATCAAACAAAGATTAAGTTATAAGCTTGGAATATATGACTAAGTCATAAAGACTAAGACATTGAGACAGGATTTAGCAAGATGTTAGATTAAGACATAAAGCCACCCTAAAGTTTCAAGGAGGTGTGATAAACAGGATTGAGCTGCAGACTGAGTCAGGGTAGGATTTACACACAGTGTCATTTATTGCGGGGCTTTCTCTTGAATAGTCCTTTAGTATAAAACTCTCAAATCATGAATTCTCATTACATTTCAAGATTAAATTATGAAGAGAAGAGATAAATAAATGCTTTTTTGCTTTTCTGTGAAGGTTTTTGGAGTGCGTTTTCAAATGGCATGGTTGTTCTTTAGTAGACAATCTGCATTTCATGAGGGACAGTTCTGAGTTTGACTCCTGTTGCATTCCAAGCTGTGTTGGTGGTTCATTTGGAAGAGGATAGAGGAAACATTCACAGACCTGCATTTACAGTGCTTACCACAATGTGCTTCATAGTATTGTGAAAATTGACTACACTTAGTTATTTTAACATTATAGTATATTCTATATTCTATATTCTATATTCTATATTCTATATGTTATATTCTATATTCTATATGCTATATTCTATATTCTATTCTGTTTTATTCTATCGTATTCTAGACTTCACCTCAGCCCATTTTTGTCCCTGAGGTATTTGTTGAAACTGGTGGCAGCTCTATAAACATGAACAGTGGTGAGGCCTAAAAGTCACGGCTGGAAATTTACTGACCATCGATCTCCCAAAGCAAGGGTGATATTCAGTTATTTGATAAATTTCGAGATTTTTCCTGGGTTCTGAGAAAAGGAGACATTGGTCAAACTGTCCAAACCAGTAAGAATGATGGAGAAATCAAGAAAGCTGGTTCGTGCTATGGAATGCACTGAACAGGTGAATGATTAAAATAAGAATATAACCTAAATGCACCAAGATGTTTGGAATTTACAGTGGTGGAGTCACCATCCCTGGAAGTATTAAAAAAATGTGTGGATGTGGTGCTTGAGGACAGAGTTGGTGGTGAACATGGTGGTGCTGGGCTGGCAGTTGGACTTGGTGACCATAAAGGTCTTTTCCATCCTCAACGATTCCATGGTTCTACATCTGCAGTAATGGTCAAAGCTGGGTGAAAACAAAGTGATGAAATGACACCTCACAAGAAGGTACAGGAAAAAGCAAAAAGGTTGATGTGAAAACCAAAATGATTGAAAACAGTTAAAAACAGTTATACCCTGACATTATCAGAATGTGCTGATAAAGGGAGGCGGCCTAAAATTTACCTGCGTTAGCCTAGTAAAGAAAATTAAAAAATCCCAACTCCTGGAAGGTGGTTTAGAGCTACAAATAACAGAGGAAGAAAAGAAGATGATGACAAAAATTGGAGCTTGGCAGTGTACCAGCAAGGTGTACAAGTGGCTTTGTGAGTCTGAGGCTTCCCAGTTCTTGTTAAATGGCTAATCCCATGTGCCTGTCCCCAAGAATCCAGTCTTCAGCGAGGCTTTAAACTCTTTCTCCAGTTTATGATTAGGTCCACAAGTTGCCTGCCTACACACTGAGCTGTCTCCAGGAACTCTAATTTCCTTAAATCTTGACTCTGACACCATATCCTAATTTTCCTTCTTTTTTAAAGACATAGTCAGAAACAACTAACCTTGTCTCCAATCAGTCATGACTTGAACATCCCCCTGCGTTACGGGCATGGTACCAAAGTACCCTCGGTTTTCTACCATGTCGTGTTTTCTCAGAAGCCACAATCAGCAGAGTAGGGGCTGCCCTGGGGTCATGCAATTTCTTCATTCCAGCTGGGAAGGTATGCAAATTTACAAAAGCAAATCAAGGATCTTTGAGACAGAGGAGGAGAGAGCAGATGTACAACACTGGTTAGGTCACTGCTTGCAAGAAGGAGACCTGAGGGGAGAATAGTTCCCTTCTCTGAGGAACATTTATAAGCAGAAGGACAAGAGTAGAGCCTACTAGCAGGAGAAGAAAAGGAATTTCAATATTATCTCAAATTACTCAAAGGAAAGAAGAGTTTTCCCTGTACATGTTTCTATTGTGAAATGGGTAAATACCTCTGTCAAAAACATACATTTCCATATTTCTCACCCGAGCAAGGCAAAACGTTGTAAAGAGCAAAGTGCATGTGGAGCATTTCAGGTATCAGTGGAGTCTCCTTTCAACTACCCCCCTGAAATGCTGCACTTGCCACACCCTCTATTTGCATAACTACAATTTAAATTTATTTTGCCATTTAGCTTAGAATTAGAAACTCTGAGATTTAGTGATGAACATGCTATTAAACCACAAAAAATTGTATGGAGACAGAGGCTGCTATTACCATGAGCATGCAGATGTTTTCTGTTTATATGAGAGTGGGAGCTGCCATCAGACACTCCTAATTAGGGACCTGTGTGCTCCTGCAGTTCTCACCACTGACCTTCCACTGAACCACCATTTTCTGCATGAAGTGCATTGCCATGCAGTGCTCTGGCTTTATTTCAAAGTATCAATACACACAGCAAAAAATGCATTTTTGAATGCGGCACACAGCAGTTCATCTTCAAAAAGAAAGCAATGAATATAAAGAAGAAAGAGTCCTGAGCTGAGCATAAGGCATTTAGCCATTTACAAGCGGAAACAAAATAAAGACTGTAATTGTAATATCAACAATGAAAAGTTTTTCAAGAATACGTTTTCTCAGAGTGGAGACAAATGCAAAGGACTTTGCAGGAGTGATTTATCTACTTGAAAGGATGGGAAATTATAATGTACAATTCAGTGCAAGGCTAAGCTTGACAAAAGGAAAGGGAAAAGTACTCCTGGTGCAGTTCAGGAGTTCATCATTTAACAAGCAAGTACCACTAACTTGACTAATTATCTATTAAGATTCACGTTTCCTCCTCCTTGACTGAAAAGCGAAGTGGTAATAAGGAACAAAATGCACTCACTTATGAGTGAAAGCATTTTTGAAAAATCTTTGTCCCTTTTCATTTATATCTTCATACCTCAATGGATTTATTTAAGAAATGAGTGTAGGGTTGAAGGCACCTTCAGCAGCTTTGCAGGTGACAGCAAGCTGCTCGTGCAGTGGATTCCCAGCTGGGAAAGGGATGCCAGTTCCTGTCCATCCAGAGGGAACTGGACAGGTGTGAAGAGGGGGCTTGGGCAAAACTCCTGCAGTTCAACAGGGTCAAGAACAAGGTCGTACACCTGGGCAGGGGCAACCCCTGCTATCAACACAGGCTGGGTGATAAAAGAGTTGAGAACAGCCTGGTAGGGAAGGGCTTGGGGGGTGCTGGTGGTTAAAAGACTGGGCATGAGGCAGCAATGTCCAGTTGCAGCCCAGAAGGTCAACCTTGTTCTGGGCTGCATGAAAGGGAGGGGGACCAGCGGGTGGACGGAGGTGCTCCTACCCCTCTGCTCTTGTGACACCCCACCTGCCCTGCTGTGGCCAGTCCTGAGGGAGCAAAAAGATGTGGATCTCTTGAAGGTGTTCCACAAAAGTAGGTCAGAGGACTGGAACACCTTTTCTGTGAGGAAATGTAGAAGAATGGCTTGTCTCTTGAGGGCATTCGGAATCTCTAGAGGGTCTGCAGGGTCTGCAGGGCCTGCACNGAAAGAAGCGGGATGAGGAAGAACCCTGAGAAGAAGAAACAGAAGAATTGAGACGGGTGATTGATTGACGCACGATGCTCAGAACCAATGAGAAAAGCTACTAGAAATCGTATGATGTAAAGGGTATAAATATATGTGCTTTTTGAAATAAATCGGAGTTTGCATTACCAATCTCATTGATTGTATCGCAATTCTTCCCACTCACCGCAAGGAAAGGCTGAGAGAGTTGGGGTTGTTCAGCCTGAGGACGGGAAGGCTCCTGGGAGACCTTGTTGCAGCCTGTCAGTGCTGAAAAGGCACCTACAAGAAAGATGCAGGGTGGCTTTGGGTTAGGGCTTGCAGGAACAGGAAAAAAGGCAACACTTTTTTAAACAGAAATAGGGTGCATCTAGATTGTAGATTAGAAAGAAATTTTTTTGCAATGTTTGGTTCTGAGGCCCTGGCACAGGGTGCCCAGAGAAGCTGTGGCTGCCCCTGGATCCCTGGAAGTGTCCAAGGCCAGGCTGGACAGGACTTGGAGCAACCTGGGCTAGTGGAAGGTGTCCCTGCTCATGGCAGGGGTGGGATGGAATGGGTTTTAAGATTTCTTCCAACCCAAACCTTCCTATGGTTCTATGAAATACAATAAAATTAGCAGAAATAATAAATTTTATAAAAGCAATAAACTACAAGTCCGATAAGTGCTTCAATTTTTAAAATCATTCTTTTCATTAAAAGCAAAAAGGGCTGCAATAATCAAAAACCAACCTATTCCACTTAAAGAACAACTTTAAAAAGATACAAAAATACTTTTAATATCTGTATGAAAAGATCAAATTATCAGCTATAATAGAATAGTTTTCAAAGTCGTGTTCTTAGAGCATTCTTTTTATGTTTCTTCTTTATAGTCTCTTTAAGCTATTGAATTAATTTTAATTTTTCAACAGTATTATCTTCACATCTTTGATAAAGAACTATGAGATTTTCAAAGAAATTTGTGTAGCAGATGTGTATTTAGCAGCCAAAATGAATGGGAAATATCTAAATTCCCTGGGCTATTTTCAATGCATCAACATACATATCTTACTGGGCTTGGAACTGTCTGTGTAATTTAATTCTGTAAGGTCTGAGGGGTATAAACTTCCATATCTGCAGTTGTGGGTGGTGTCATCTTCCTATTGATGCTTTTTAATGCTTTATCCAAGTGCCATGGAATTAAGACAGTCCTAACATCCCTAATTCTGATAAAATTCTTATTCTTTAATGCTACAGATACACCCGTGTTCTATTTTTACATGCTTCAGCAGTGAGGTTCCTTGTGGATAAAAACATACTATTATTTTTGCTGACACATCAGATTTTGACTTGCTTCCTGTATGTCCTATCTCACTACTTTAAAGCAGGGAGAATACAAATATTTTTCTGAAGGCATTTCATGAATTCAGCAGCATAGCACCAAAAATTGCTGATGGCTCTTGGATGAGGAATGCACAGGTAATTTTACCCCCAGTTCACAGAGTCAGAATCCCTGGAAGTGTTCAAGACCAGGTAGGACAGGGCTTGGAGCAACTTATTCCAGTGGAAGGTGTCCCTGCCCGTGGCAGGGAGTGGAACTGGGTGGGCTTTAAGGTCCCTTCCAACCCCAAAATTCTCTGATTCTGTGGTGTTTATTATGCATGCTATAATGAGGGAGGACAATGGTCTAGAAATGAAGTGCCTGCTTGTGTTACTGAAACACTCTGCAGTGCCTGTCTTTATTCAGGTATTCACGTAGTGAACCCCAAAATACAGATTTTGGGATTTTTTATGCTGCATTGGTGGCGTACAAGACATGAATGACTCATAAAGCAGTAAGGAAGTCATATTTTAAATAACTTTCCTATATGTTCACAATGTCTAAGAACTGCTTTGCCTTTTGAAATCTCATATGCACAGTCATCAAATACACATTTTATGGGTTAATTCACATCTGCACCTGCCTTTCCTGCTAAGAATTTAAGCCAAATTAAGCAGAATAATTACTCACACTCTTAAACTTTGCCAAAATGATAAAGACTTTTTATTCCACAATCACAATGTGGAAGTAAAAAAAAAAATCATGGCACAGCAATCCATGTGCTGCAGAACCTGAATTCAGTCCAGTGAAAAATCAGCATTTCCTCAAGATAGCACGTTTTGTTTTTATTCCTGGTCTAGTGGAAAGTGTCCCTGCCCATGTCAGACAGGTGGAACTAGATGATCTTTAATGTCTGGTCCAATTCAGGCCTTTCTATGATTCCATGATGATTTTGTGATTGTATTTATTCCAAAGAACTGAAAGTCATGAAAAAGGCATAGAGAGATTCCTTTCAGCTGCCAGTGCATGTTTTCAAAACAAGCTTTTCCTGGAGTAGAATGAAATACAAAGGTGAGTTTTGTTCAAGGAGAGTTTAACATTTACACACTACAAATACTGTAATTTAAAAAAAGGGAAAGCTCCTACCCCCATCCATTTCCAACAGTACTTTTTTGTTGTTTGTTTCAGCTTTGGTGTTGTTTTCAGAATTATTACTTTCTGATGAATATGGAAGGTTTCTTTTTCTTCTTTTTCTTTTTCTTTTTCTTTTTCTTTTTCTTTTTTTCTTTTTCTTTTTCTTTTTCTTTTTCTTTTTCTTTTTCTTTTTCTTTTTCTTTTTCTTTTTCTTTTTCTTTTTCTTTTTCTTTTTCTTTTTCTTTTTTTCTTTTTCTTTTTTTCTTTTTCTTTTTCTTTTTCTTTTTCTTTTTCTTTTTCTTTTTCTTTTTCTTTTTCTTTTTCTTTTTCTTTTTCTTTTTCTTTTTCTTTTTCTTTTTCTTTTTCTTTTTCTTTTTCTTTTTCTTTTTCTTTTTCGGCATCTTCCAATGTTTTGTTCACAGATGAACAATTTAAGAATTCCACAGGCACTGTAATTCCAACTTAGAATGATGTTTGCTTTATTTCTTTCTTGACTCAGCTGGTTTGGACACCTTTTGTTAGTTATATGCCAACTTAAAACATTGGAACTACTATTTATATTCATCTGCTTGATGAACTGTGTAGTTATTTCATAGATCTTCCTTTAAATAATACTGAATGTCACTTAAGTGCTCCGCCTTACCACATTTTGTGCATGTTTCTTTCCTTGGCAATGAGATTGAAAGAATATAAATAAAATATTTTTTTTTAATGGTGGAGAGTCCTCCCAAATTGCTATTATCACTTCCAGTTAATGAGCACTTTTTCTACTGGCAGGAGAAGGTGATTGTAATGGGATGAATTACCTATCCAGCTCCTGTGAATCTCAACAGGAGAGAACACAAAGCACGGCAGGGACTCTGGTTCAAGGACTGAAGGGGGACAAATCCTTTCATTTGCTTCTTGGCATTTCTAATTCTATCAGAAACTCCTTTCAGGAACCCAAAGTCTTTTGTTGTTCGTTTGAGGTGACAGAACACAAGAGGTTTCTTACTTGGACTCCATTATCATGGATGTAAAATAAATTGGATAAATACTAAGTGAAATATTCTAATTCATCTCTGTAGCTTGAGGAAGGGATAATTTTAAAAAAAATAAATAAAACTGTGGCATCTTCCAGAAGAAGAGCAAGAAGATTTCTCTATAGGAATTGTAGATAATGCATCTACGATAACACCAAAACGTACTATTACAAAACATTTGGTATTTTCAGTATCCTTCACATCAAATGAACTTTATCAGCTTAATTTTCTAGTACTTTCTCTGCATTGAAGTTTCTACAGTTTGGCTTCCAGTGTTCTATACTGGCTTATCGTGTTACTGAAGGAATCTATGAAACTGAAGGAGCTCAGCAGAACAAGAACTCACATGGCTGAGTAACCCATTTCACAGTTTCTGAATTTTGGTAGTTTGTGCTCATGAAATGTTACATCCATTTTCAATCTGAGTCAGTGGGGTTTATATCCTCAAAAAGATTTTCAACTTTCTCAGCTGCTGAATTTTATTTTGATAATTTTCCTTTTTTTTTTTTTAATGAATAAGTAGATGTCCTTCAGATAACCAGACATCTCACAGTATTGCACAAGGTGAGTAAAATGCCATATCAAAATACCAAGAAAGGCTCCTCTGCACATTTGGGCCTTATTTTCAGAATATAAGTGGTGCACTGCTTTTGCATCAGCTCCAAAAATGGATTTAACTCAAATGGAAGACAATTCAGTCAAGAAAACTCAATATATAGGGTTTTGCAACTGGTTCAGTCATCTACACTTCAGATGGGTTAATTTATTTTTTGCATTGTTAATTAATCATATGATAAAAAATATCCCTAATTAGCAATTTATGAAGCATTGCTGATAAAAATCTATTTAATTTTCCATTCAAAAAATTTCCTTCTCTATTTATCTGCAACACAAATCTAGAAAGTGGGTGCTTGGCATAGCAAAGCGACACACATCATCTGCTCCAACATCCTGCAGGACACAAAGTACCCCAAACTTCTGGATGAGAAAGTTCTGAGCTATAAAACTTCCCAAAAAGGGCTCTTGTTACACACATGATGTGCGAACACATTGCAACAGGACTCCAAGGCAGAGTTTCATGTCAAAATAAAAACTAACGAGGCAGGAAATAACCACGAGGTAACCTGGTTCGTGTCATGGAACTTTTCCCCAGTTCATCCCCAGTCTTTCATCCAGGGATGAAACTTTTTTCTCTGTTTTGCTGAAATTTCCCTTCTCACCCCAGGTCTCTGCTTTAAGGAAAAGGCCTGTGTTCCTCTCTGCCATCACTCAGAAAAAATAATCGAGAGACTTTTCACTCTCCCGGCCCCCAGCGAGGCTCCTGCGTGATGCCTCTGCACCAGTTCCGTGAGCTCCAGCTTCTAAGGCTGCAGGGGTTTCAAGGGAGCAGAGGAAAGGAGCATTGCACTGTAGGTCCATGTGAGGCGCAGCACTAATGAGCAGATCTCACAGATTATGTTCTTGCTGTAAAAATCTCTGGGAACTAGGGCAAAGTAATGCGCAAGTGGAAAGAGGAAAGGCATTCTGGATTACCTTTTTTCGGCCGGGGGGGTTGAAAACCTAGCCAAGATGGATGAAATTCTGGTCTCTTGAGCCCTCAGGGATATATTGCGACCTCAAATCCTTATCAAATTCCACTGGAGCACTACAAGAAGGCTCAATTTGTTTAAAATTGTTGATTGGGTGTTGGAAAGAGACGATCTTTAAGGTCCTTTCCAACCCAAATTTTCCCGTGATTCTGTGATTTCCTGTGATGCATAATTATTTTGACAGCTTAAGCACTACCCTGAGGTGACCAAAGTGATTTTGCTGCTACCTGGGTTGGGCACAAATCCAGATGCTGTCGTGAACAGCATTTTTGTTTCTGCATCAACCTTGTTGCCTAGAGGCAGCCGCGGTTCAGACGCACAGGGACGTGTTCACGGGGTCCTGTGATGCCTGTGCAGCCTGCTTGGGGACACCAGTGCTGGTGTCCTGGCTCACAAAGGGCTGAGCTGCGTGGAAACATGTCACTGATAATTCACTTGGATCAGACACCTTGCTCTCAAGGTAGAAAACACACATTTTCTGTCACCGGCGCGTTCACGGAGTCACAGCATCACGGGATGGTTTGGGCTGGAAGGGACTTTAAATCTCACCTTGTTCCACCCCTGCTACTCACCCCAGTGGGAACACACTCTGCTGAGGCAAAGTCTCAGGGTCAAAGGGACTTCCTCCTGCTCCTGGAGTTTCTCATACGTAGCAAATGAAACCCTCCCCACCAAGATTTCAGAGCTGCGTCTGTTTCTGACCTGTTGCCAAAGAATTACCTCACCTTTTAAAGCAATTACTTGTCATCAACACCTGGAAGTTTAGTTAAAATTTGGGTTTTGATGTGAAAGAGCATTGTGAGGGAGATGGAAGAACAGCTGTCTAAAGAGTGATGATGAGAGAGGACAGAGATATCCAGCACTGGTGAGTGCCTCTCTGTATCTATGTACCACGCAGGCAAAACTGGCAATCCTCTGAGAGCTGCTGTTGTTAATTTAACTACTTTTTAATCATTTTTGTGTCATGTAGGAAAAGATTCCTCAGACTAACCCTGGCTTTTCTTGCATTGCTTCATGTTTTCAAGGCTTTACATTTTAGTGTAGCAACATATGATTTTGTGTAATAATTTGCTTCTAAGAATTCTCAGAACTGTAAACTTTCAGTTTCATGTTGAAAAAATGAAATTTCCTTCAGATGAGCTGAACATATTGCACATTTGGTGTGTTCATCACATCCACATGCTGTCATGAATGGCTAAAGCGTAAAAAGGAAAAAAGGAGGAATTTTGCAGATTGAAAAGATATAGCCAACATTTCCAGTATGAAAAAGGATGCTACAGACCATAAATGGCCTTTCTGATACACATTCTGTGTATCTCAATATTTATCCAGAAGGTATTGAAAAAATCTGTCCTTCTTCAAACTTAGTTAGGCATATTCAAAAACAAATAAACCCATGCCAATGTAAACTTCCACGTTTTCTCTAATAACCCAGTAAAACCTAAGCCTAAGGGGATTCTAATAAGACTTAATCGAAGTAATTCTGTACAAATACTTTACTGACAGGATTTTTTTTTTAAATTGTAGAGTTTGAAGTAATTTATTGCTGAGAATAGAATGAAATACTTTTTCTAGGAAAGTTCCTATTAATTTTAAGAGTCTCATATTTTTGCCATTATTGTATCAATACCTTTTCCTCTGGATTCTTGGTTTTTTTCTCCTCAGTACTGAACAAATGAAAAGAAAGATCAGATTTTCTTGAATCACAAAAGGCATTCTCAGCATGCAACAAATCCCAAGTTAAATGTTCACTACCCATGTTGCAAAGTCAGAAGTTATGCTCCCAAATTAAAACATTTCTGCCCTTTACCTGCCATGTTCTCAAGTCCCAGCCACCTTTTGCTTCGGGATCATCACCATTAAATATTTTTGCCTGTCCCCTGTCGACCAACTGCTGGACCATTTTCTCCTTCCTGTTGTTTTCTTGACCCAACCTTTCCTTTGCACGTCTCTTTTCCTCCTGTTTCACCATTTATTGGTACCTCTGCATTCACACCAACCAACTTCTTCAAACATTTCTCCTTGTTAAAAGTGAAAAAAGGTGCATTGCGAAAGAGGAAAGTTTTCTGCTCAATCCTGCAAAGAATTAAACCTAAACTATGACAAATTTTATGCAGATGTTAAGAGGCACAGAGGCATCACAAGGGCTGCTACTCCACAGTCAAATTTTAACCACCTTCTCCAAAGTCATTAGGAGTGAGATCAACAGAAATTAAATAATGGAGAACAGTTGACTTTTCAGTAGCCTTGGTTTGGGTAATATTGGGAAAGGAATTTGGGAGTGCAAATGCATTAAGAAAATCACACCAAGACAGCTTTAGTCAAAAAATTTCAAATAGGATCAAGACACAAGCAATTGAGAAAAGGGTGGAAGTTGTTTCTGAAACACATGAAAATAGGTCTGCTCCAGTAACAGCAGTGCAAGGCCCCCACCAGCTAGTTTCATTTCCAGTTCTTGAAATGTTGTTAGGAACCAAGAAAGAGGAATCACTTTCTTTCTAGCACTGGCTGGGAATTCAGGGAGCCAAGCAAGGCTTGTTTCCCCAGGTATGAAATAAATCTTGTTTCTACATGGATTTTTACTGACCTGACAGATTAATTATTGACAGCTGGAAAGCAGAAATGTTGTAAATCAAAGGATATTTTGAAAACCAAAGGGTTTTTTTTTTGTTTGTTTGACATTTATTTAAAAGAATGTAGGAAATTCTGGGGCCAAATCAAAGACAGTATGTCTCATATTCATTTAGGAATACTGAATCTTTCTTTAATTTAGGCACAGATCAGCTTGCTTACATGGATAGAACTGCCTTGCTGGATACCTGCTGCTGCCGAGTTTGTGTGAGGAACCAGCCAAACAGCAAAATGATCCTCTGAAGAGGCACCCACTCAGCTTTTCCTGGAAGAAGACAGCAAGAATATGGAAAACTTCAGTAAGCCAAGTGGGTAATTATCCTTCCACAAAGTTAAATTTATTGCCTTTTGAGACAGTAAGGGATTTTAAAATTTGATGTATGATTTTTGTGCTCTGACGCCGGACACTCCAGCAGAATACTCGTCTGAAAAATGCCCTGAACAACTTGACACTGTAGGTCACCTCAGTGCTGCATGTTGATTAAAGAAGGTCTCACTGCCTGGAATTTCAAGTGTTTCATCAGAGAAAGGCAGCACCAGCAAGCCAGCTCAATTGACCTACCTGTGCATTAATGATAATAAAGTGCAATTACACAAAGCCACTGTGGTCAGATTGCTGGTACATCCCCTAAAATCCCACTCATTTACAAGAATCAGACTTTCAGTACAGACAAGAAAGGTTTCTGAGATACTTTGTGCCTTAACCTACTGTCCTAGGTTTCAGTGTAAGACGTGCCCAAAAGCATNTTGCTTTCAAACCTGTACACCTGCACAGCAACCCTGTCACCAAAACATAAGTCTGTTTAAAAAGAAGATGCTGCGATGAACTTCTGTGTGCTAAAAACCAGTGGAGAGCACTCACTCATGAGTTGCTACTAAAATAAGGTTTAAAATGTAGCCTCTTACTAAGGCCTCACACATCCATTTATTTTTTTATCAGAATACATATTTCTTAAAAATGATATACCATCATCATATAAGACTAATTGGAAAATGGTTTGGAAAGACAGAATATGCCAAAACCATGAAGGAAGATGAAGAGAGATGAACATCCTTTAGTCTGAGTATAATGCTCCTTACCCCACTTTATAATCCCATACTCCTTCTGCAGGGACATCCCATCACTTTTCCAATGCCCTGTTTATTTTGCTGCTACAAAATGTCAGCAGTAAGGATTTTAGGATTTTAGCTGCAAGGGTGTGCTGTGAGACACATACTTTAAAAATAAACCCTTATTAAGGCAGGCTATTTCGGGAAAATTATTTCAGGGTATACACAAAATATTTGTATTTCATACAAAGTACACACAGTGTCTCAAAACTGCTAAACAGCATTTTAAAATCATATTTGGTGTAATCCCATATATGAATTTTTGTACTGCATGGACTGTGTTTCCCTGCTTTGATCAGGAGCAAAAAACTATTCCTACATATATTAATTTTTCAAACAACTTCATAAGGAAGAAGAAATTATATAAAAGAAATCTATCTTTAAGGTTTTTTACAAATGTGAAACAGAGCTTTAGGGTTTAGTTTTTGGGGGTTTCCTTTTGGTTTTTGTTTGTTTGCTTTTAAATAACTATTTTTCAGTCTTGAAAACAATTTAGCTCACTCTTCCAACCCATGATTTTTCATTTCCACATGTTTCTGCACTTGTGAGTTCTGGCAAGAACATCTAAGAGTCCAAGGATAATTCTTCTTTGTCTCTGTAAATATTTTTAGCCATAAGAAACTGAAAAAAAATGTTACCTGTGTTCATCTCTGTATGGCCAAAGCATGTTAGAAAATCATATGTGGCAATTCAAGGGATTTTGCCTTTTGTAGATAATGATGATGAATTTGAGAATGGAGCAGTCACTTCAAAAAAAGTCTTTTAAAATATACTTTTCAATGCTTAAATGATGAGTGAGCAAGGTATTTGCTTTCAAATTTCTCCTAAAGTGTTTTTGGAATGGTAACAATATTAACTGAGTGAACAAAATGGAGAGGGTTGCTTCTAGCATTTTTTGAGCCTCAGACCATGTGAAACTGTAAAACTCTGTTAGATATGCACAGTTTTTTCTAGAGAGGTGATGGAATATATTCATATCATACCATTGTGACAAAAGGCATCATCAAATGCCATTCTTGGAGATGCTTAAACCCTGAGCAGATGAAGTTCTGGACGATGGAATCCAGCTGACTCTGCTCTGAGCAGGGTGTGGGCAATCTCCAGACTCCCAACCTCAGTTACTCTGTGATTCTGTCATTAGGCTGATGTTATCAATGGTGATTTTGCTCTTGTTCTATCATTTCATTCTATTCCTGTCCAGGCTGACTTGAAGGTGGTTTTAGGAGATATCTTAGGCAGAAAAATGCCTCCAGAGATTAATTTCAGAATTATCCAAATTACTGTCTTAAAATTTTCATTGAGATTTGCATTTTAGTGGTTTCCATCACATAACATATATTATAAATAATTGGAAACAGTTAAGGAAAGCTATATGCTTCCAGTATATAATAATAGAGTTGGCAGTGTTGGGTCAAGCAATTAGTAATATATAACCCTGGCTAGGTATAAAAAGATGCATTAAAGTAATAGCAAAAGTAAAATGTTTCATTTCAAATGGTTCATTTAGTGAGCAAGTTACTCAAATATTACAGTGGTTGTAATCTGTGTGAGGACATTGAATCATCAGCTGATTGGGTCAAATTTAACTGAGATTTTCTTCAATTGACAGAGTCAGATTTCAGCTTCAATGAGTTGCATACCACCATAACAAACAGCAGAAGTCTAAAGCTGGTGCTGTGAGCCAGAACCGAAAGGAGGTCTGGGGAAAAGAATACAGTCAGTGTTTGGGTGTGCAGTTTATCAATGTGAGGTGTCTCCAAACATTTTAAACATGTCAAGACAACTACTTATATTGGTAGTTGGAGACAAAACTGAAAATTTCCCAGGAGATCCATAGAAATGGAGCCCAGCAGCTTCTTCAATCTCTCCACAGCATCACTCTGTGTTAGAGTCTCCAGAACCGGGCGCTTTTGGAAGCACCTCTGTTTAAATGCTAAATTTATGTCTTCTGAATTTTCCCTGCCTATAAATATCAATTCTACTCTTTCACTGTGTATAATATTCTGAATGTTTCTGTCAAGAAAAATGATCGTATTCAGGAAGGGCCATTAACCAAACCCCCTGATTTTGGGAGGTGTTGTTTGTATTACATTACATTGCCTTCCGATAGGTCTTTCATTCTAGTCAACACAGATCAGTTTTAAGATGCAATACCCTGCACAAGGGTGGAAAACCACTTAAAGCTGCTTAGGCAGCTTGTAAATAATCATACCACAGAGTGCATGAGCTGTCTTTTATAGAGGTCTGCAAAGTTTACTGTTTGGAAACAAAATTTTAATTTAGAAGAGAGCATCTTCCTGATGTTAAATAAAAGTGAATATCCAACCAACTTTTTTTTTGCACTGCAGTCTTAGTTTAGCTT
The DNA here is from genome assembly GCA_013397815.1 of Aleadryas rufinucha. Taxonomy (NCBI): domain Eukaryota; kingdom Metazoa; phylum Chordata; class Aves; order Passeriformes; genus Aleadryas; species Aleadryas rufinucha. The sequence continues at coordinate 8,598 of VZTH01018423.1, read as the reverse complement.
AATTTTGACTTCTAGCCAAGCCATAAGGTGCAAATTGAAGCAACACTGAGAAGTGCTGTGCCTCCTACGACACAGGTTGCCATCTAATTTTTATTATTGTGCATAGTAAAGCACTGAACAGACAGAAAAGACAAAGCTTTGTGTGTTTTGCAGCTCATAATTGAACAAGAGGGCCCAGCAATATAAAGGGCAGCCCACAACTAATATTTGAGAAGAAAATTATTTATATCTTTCAGTGGCCACAAGTATCAAATCAAGATTTAGTGCTACGTGGTTCTCCAAGAAATCACAGCTGTGATGAATTCTCACCGAGGTACACTGGACAAGAACAGCAGGCTTCTTTTTAATTTAATGCTCATTTGCAGTCAATAAGAATTCCCTCAACGGAGCCTTTGATGCCACAAAGCCACAGTGAGTGTGGGTTTGAGGGCCAGACCCCCATATTGAACAGGCAGTGATAACCCCACAGGTCCTTGCCCTCCATCAGAGTGACACTCTTGGTTTCCTGCCTGCTCCCAGGAATGCACAGGAAATGCTCCATCTCCTGACTTGAATAGGAAACTCTAGCCCAAAGTACAATAAAACAAAATACACAGCCACGTCAAACTGCAAGGCATCACTCCAAAACATTTAACATTTCACATTGAAAAAAAAAAGTACAGAGCAGCTGACTATATCCTTGTGAGCTTTAAAACATTTTCCTGATGTATAAGGGCACAGTCAAACCTGGTAGTCTGGGTCAAGACTATTAAACTGTGAAATATATTAAAAATAAATTGATCTGCAGGCAGTAGATACACCACATTAAGAGGAAGGTGAATTTCTCTTTAGTACATCAAGATAATTTAAAGTCTGTGTGGTATTTTCAAAATATCTAGCAGCTCAGAGGCCATAAGAGTCCAGGAAATAAGTTTTATTTCTGAAAAAGGACTGTGCTTATATTAGTTCCGGCATAAAACATCCTACAAAAGTTTACACATGCAATCCTATATGAATCCAAACACCAACCACCTTGGGAACGATAAAATGTGCTTTGATGTTCTATTCATTAGATCCATTGGCAAGTAGAAGGTAGATTTGCAAGGGAAATATATTCAAATAATAACTAAGGCTTCAAAGACACAGTAGGAAAGGTAATTGTTCCAGTATCTTATCTGGTCTCTGATTTTTTTTTTTTAAGAGTAGAATTCAAAAGAAAAATAATAATGTTAAAGTACATTTTCTGAGGGCAAAAGTAAAACATCCTTTGTACAGATGATTTTACATAACAATGGCCATGATACAGAGAGGAGGGAGTAAAAGGCTCTGTTTGATGTTGTCAAATATTGGCTAAAACATGAAGCAAGAACAGAAATAGAATGTCAGCAGAAAAGACAGACAAAACTTTAAATGAAAATATATTTCTGAAATACATTCCTCCCTTTGTGCAGTGATCTAAATGACTGTTGAATTTCCATTGGCTGATAGAACCCTTAGGCCACATGAAAAGTCCTAAATATCCAGCAAAGGACTTCAGAGCAGCTCTCCTGGTTGTATCATTAATGCCACATGTCATTTACATTTATGCCTTGTAATTAAACGTTCTTATTTTTAAATTTTTCCACATTTAAAAAGTCAAACTGACATGCTCACATACTTACAGTTGCAGCCTTACAGTAAGCTCAATGAAGCAGGTTTTTAAGGAGCCAGGTGGTTTGGATCTACAATCTCCAGGACTCTCTCAGGCTGTCGTTTACAAGTCAATTCTTTCAGCCTGGGATCTTATCACCTTGCTACTTACTCTTCTGGACAGAGCTGAGCACACTCTGCAAGGATTATTACATTATCTCCTTATCACAAACTCATTCAGCTCTATTGCTGTAACATTTCACCATGACACAGAAAAGATCTGTACTTTTTACCCCTTAGAAATCCATCAAATGCAGGCTCACTTTCCATATTTCATACTAGTCAAATGTGACAATCCTTTCCCCCACCATCGCTCTCAAAGGACTATTTACTTGAAAATACTGCTAAGGTGTTAAATCCTCCTTATGAGTTTCGAGACAAATATATATATTTATGGAGGAAAAATCCAATCATGCAGTAGTTCTCTATAAATGGCTGTAAGAGCTGAATAACAGAAGCTTGTGCTTTCTGTGAGGTTGATCTTGTGGCAGAAAAGGAGAGTTAAAACCTAGTTAAAGGCCAATAAGAACTGAATTCCTTTAGAGCTCCATGTAAGTTTTATCAGAGAAGTAATTTAAAAATTATAATGACAAAAAAGAATACCTGTGCCTTTTAAAAAGACAATAAACATCTACAATACTGCCCTGTAACTCTAATTCCATCTTGGTTTGTACCCCTTCTTCTTTCAAACTAAATCTTCCATGTCTTATTTCCAGCATGATTTTTGTCAGAGCTGGGCTTCTGCCTCACTGAATTTCTGGGTGCAGCAGCCAGAGTGATTCTGAATATGTAACCTCATATATGGTGCAGCCTGAGATATTTTGAGAAGAAAACCGAATTGCCTTTCAGTATAAGTTTGGGTAGAAAGATTTACATTTGTTTGTTTCCACATCTTCAGCGTCCCAGGGAAATCTGTAGCCTGGTGGTGAAATTGTGCTGAGTGTCTCATTTGGATGAGCTTCAGCTGTTTTCCTGCAATTCAGCATTGACCAGTTTGGGCTAATTGCTGTTGTAGGAAGTTTTCTTTCATCTCTTTATCATCCTCTGTCAAATGCACAGAGCAAAGTCGCTGAAGATTTCTGGCCGTTTATAATTAATTACATGATTAATAACCACACTAATGGAGGAATAACAATTTCGGGACAGTTGAACCCACTTTCAGGAGCAATGCCTTGGCTTGGAGCCTCTGATTTTTAGGTAGCTTTTCATAACCAATATCTTCAAGTAAAAATAAGTAAAGTAACATTCCATCTTAAAAAAATGCCGTGTACTAGGGGTTTTACATGGATTTGATGCAACTGCAGAACAGTCAGGGAATACAAACCAAATGTTGCAGATTCTGGCTAAAATCTGAGTAAGAAACAAACCTAACTCATCCATTTTTTTTCACTGTAGCTGTTCCAAAGTAGCCCCAAGGAAAAGGCGGAGGGGTCCTGCCAAAGCAAGGCCAATGTGACACAGTAATTTGGCCAACAGGGCACCAAGGAGGCAGAGCTGCTGCACTGGAAGTTTTTGACAGACTCGATGTGTTTTAGGCAAACTACACTGAAATAGGCAATCCCTGGGTGCTTCCTGGCTGTTGTATTTATCCTTCTACAATTTATAATACAGTAAAAGTGCCCTCTTGTTAGAAGAAATCTGAAAGTATTTGCTTCAGATAAGGATTGATCAAAGGCAAACCATCTCGATATAGATAAGACGTATCAGTGCTTTAAAATGATGGAATAAATAAGATTTGAGGTATCTGGGATGCTGAATAGTAGCAACGAGTGAAGAAGGTGCAAGATTTAGGTTAGATATGACATGCATAAAATCTTATAATGATTAGTGAGGGATGGGTCTTTCTCTTATAAGCTTTGATGAACACTATCTTGAATATAATATCTAAAAAAATACCTCGATTAATTCACTCCTCCAGCCTATGAATTTTGGACACAGAAGGAAAAAAAAAGTATAGGTATTGTTAAAAGATACATTTCTGGCTTTTTAAATAGTTTTTGAATTCTATTACCAGGAAGAAAGAATATAATTTTTCTTTTTCTTGTATGTGTGTAAGTGAAAATTAGGTAACTAGGTTGTCTGATCTCTCATATATGACTTTAAAAAGCTGAGCTGTCAAGTGCATAAGAAATAAACTGGTTTAGTGGCACCAACTTTGAGAAGTCAGACAAAATTTTTGAGGGGAAACTTTTGCATTTAGAATTAAATTGAATAGAGACATTGATCTTAGGATGGCATTTTTACTTCAGAGCTTTGCACGCAGTCATTTTACACCGAATTGTTACACATATGTCTACAGACATATGCCAGAGATACATATCACCACTAATGAATCATTTGGTTTCAAATTTTGAGATGAAGAGTGTGTTCAAGTCTGTTACAATGTGAGTGGCTGTGCCCCTGCTTTCATAGATGTCCTTGTGACAGGTTGTACTCAGCAGCACCAACAGGAGCCTGTGAGCTCCAGCAAACCCCAGTCAGAGGGGCTTTGTTCTCGGGGCATTTATAAACCCTTTACAAACATTGTTCAACCAGAAACACGTAGAAGTCTGTCACACATTGGCTTGTGCATGTCCCAGTGATTTGCACCTCAAATTCCTCAATCAGTTTTGGGACCTCATGACAAGGAAGGCACCGAGGGGCTGGAGCGTGTCCAGGGAAGGGAACGGAGCTGGGGAAGGGGCTGGAGCAGCAGGAGGGGCTCAGGGAGCTGGGAAAGGGGCTCAGCCTGGAGAAAAGGAGGCTCAGGGGGGACCTTGTGGCTCTGCACAACTCCCTGACAGGAGGGGGCAGCCGGGGGGGGTCGGGCTCTGCTGCCAGGGAACAGGGACAGGAGGAGAGGGAACGGCCTCAGGCTGGGCCAGGGGAGGCTCAGGTTAGATATTAGGAGAAGTATTTCACAGAAAGGGTTGTAAAACATTGAAACAGATGGCCCAGGGCAGTGGTGGAGACATCATCCCTGGAAATATTCAGTAGAGGTGTCGATATGGCACTTGAGGACGTGGTTCAGTGCTGATCATGGTGGTGGTGCTGGGTTGATGGTTGGTTTGATAATCTTAAAGACTTTTTCCAGCCATAATGATTGCATGATTCTATAAAGGTCCAGTTGAAGGGCTTCTCTTCAGAAGTGGTCTGGTGAAGGTCTGAAGCTTGTTGGAAATTAATGTAATGACTGAGAACTCCAGGAAGAATCTGTCAATCAGTGATGCACTGACTTGCACATGCTTCTGTAGAAGNAAGGAGGGTTGAGCTGTGTGGTGCTTAATTTCCAGCTGGGTTTAAATCCATGACAGGAAGACAGACTACTTAAAAATCTAGAAACCTTGCAAATCACTGTCAGAAAGAACTTGTAACAAAACACTGGTTTTACTTCCCACAAAATTTGTTGATTTAATAAAAGCCCATAAGATGTTGTCAGATTTATTTGACGAGCAGTTTCAAGAAGATGGTTGAGACGTTTCTGATGTAAATCGCATTTTTTAAGACGTGAGCACAGTGGTGGTGGGGAGGGATGCAACCAAAATGAAACTTTCAGTGCTCACAGTGTTAGCTCTATCAGAAACAGCAGGACAAAGAACCTGTTCCTATGAACACTTCCTGCCTTGCTCTCAATCTTGTGTTGTTCCACGGGCTGTTTAGGTGCCTTTAGGAACTGCAAGAATTTCCATTGTCCCTTTTTTAAAGAAACCTACTATTCCACAGATATCCAAATCAGTTTCACTGTGAATGAAGTTCAGTCTTAGAGTTTATAGAAGTATAATTTTGAAATAAAGTCCATGTTGAGGCTTATTTCAAAACCACAAAAGTACTTTTTCTTAAAGTGAAGTGTTGTGTTTTCTAAATTCATTACGAGAGAAATGAATAAGAAGAACAACAGCCTCTCTACTCAAAAACCTTTACACCACGTTCATTCAGATAAAGATACCTGAAACCAAAGACTTACATATCCTTGACCTGGTGGTAGATACTGCTGCCTTTTGCCAGCTGGAAAAGCAATCCAAATATAATTATTTCTACCCACTTAATAATTTCATTGCATCTGTGCACAGATTCTAGGTGTCATCGTAAATACCTGCCAAAATATGCACAGTGGAATACAATGTATAGGGACAAAAAACCCTAAAAAGGGTGTTTAAAAATACATATTTCTCAGTGCCCATGGAGGATGGATTCGTAGCAGATGCCTTCATGGCCTCCCTTATGGACTCCCTATGGAATGATTGGTGGCGATGGCACTGTCTGATTGGGGAACACCAAAACAATGCAATGTGAGTTGCACTGCTTTTTAAAAAACTCTTGGATGGGTTTTTTTCACAGAAACTTATTTTCAGCAGCGGCCTAACGGGTGCCATGTTACCCTTCCTGTTGCTCAACAGACCTAAGGAATGATGGAAGGGCAGCAATTCTCACAATTTCAGTATGAAAAATGTGAACAGTTCTTGCTCCTGTCACTCAATGCAGACAACTCTTCATAAATGACATTTTGAGGAATTTGGTAGAGACGGGATTAAAGGGAAGGAATTTACCTGAATTAAGGTGTTTGTGAATGAGAAATAAGCTAAAACCCAGAGATTTAATCTAATTCACTAAGTGGAGGTACCTCAAGGCCAATATTCACCTACATGCACATTGTAGAACTGACGCTGCTTGACAAACCAAACACAATTATAATTTAAAACAGATTTCTGAGGGAGAGCACAATTAAGCTGAGGACCACAGTAATACCTAGCTGGAGCATTTCTAAATCAAATGCTGAATCTATAGCTGGGATACAATTTCCTTTCTATGTCTCTTTTGTTGCAATTGTGAGTGACAAAACGTTCTGAGGATTTTCATAAACAGCACATCTATATACAAGACCCGTAGCTGCAGTTCTTCCCTTTCTCCTTTCGACTGACAGGTTGAAAACTGAGGATCTTAATAATATGAATTTCTTTTCTGTATATCTTTCAAATATAAGCCATTCAGGACTTTTTAATTGCCTGTCATTTAAACAACAAGAAAAACAAAATAAGGGAACATAAAATTGATATTTTGTGTGAGAAAACAGGGCTTTTTGCAGAGGAATTTGTGATGTCTCACACATCACCAGTTCTGTGTGGCCATCACTCCCTTCTCACCCCACTCTGCCCAGGGGTCAGATGTCAGTGTGGCAACTGGAAGACAAGGAGAGAGGCTTTTCAAATCACTCACTGAGGCTTGTTGTCACTGAATCCACAGAACCGAAAGCTGGGTTGAAAATGTTGTCCCTTCTCTATAAACAGTGAGAAACACTGACTTTACATAAAATTTCAGATGGATCTACTGGTTTCCAGAGCATAAACCAAACAGAAACACAGTAAGAGAGCAGCATGGAAAAATGTCCCAATTTTCCCACAAGATTGAGCTGAGCCATGAGACCTGGCTGACTTTTTGCCTTCCTGGAGGCAGATGTGCCAAATCTAAATAGAACAGAATGTTTGCAGTTGGCAGTGACCTTTGAAGATCACTGAGTCCAACTTCCCCACCTCTCCCTGCCATGGACAGGGACATCTGTCACACAGAATCACACGATGGAGTCAGCTGAAAAGGACCATACAAACACCACCAAGAGTGTGGTCAAACACTGGAACAGACTGCTGAAAGAGGAGGCTGTTACTTCAAACCTGTCAGTTTTTAAGAGACATTTGGGCAGTGCCCTTAATCATTTGCTTTAACTTTTGGTCATTCCTGCAGGTATTGTGATGATTACAGGGCTGTCAGGAAAGCTGAATACCCTTCTTTAAACACAGAACATGGCCCTACCAAAGAGGATAGAACTGCTCAGTAGGACAATAGGCCTCTGACAAGTGTGAGATTCAGTTTTCAGACTAAAAAACCCTTCCTGCATCATGCAGACATTCTAATTTTGAAGGTAAGTCTTCATCCCCATTTACCATAACTCTTCCTAAAACTGAAAATTTCCACAGCTGTAGATAATTGCTTTCAAAAAGGTTCAGAAGGTTTCAGCTTCATTCCACAACAGCAGACAAATTATAGTCTCCTTGTATACATTTTGAAAAGGAAAAATGCATAGTTTAAATAATTATACCTTTTATTTTTTCTTTCTATTTCTCCAGTGTCCATTTGAAAAAAACAACATTTATTCTCTAATAATGGAACAGGACCCATAGTTACCATTTGTTTTTAACTGCACAATAAGATCACATTACCACAAACTGATAACACAAGTGCAGCTCTTTCATTGATGATTAATCCCAGCGTGTCATTCCACGGACTTGTCATTAGAAGACTTTTAATCTACCTAAAATCCCATCGATTTTTTTCATTAATTGCTAATGCAAGCTTCCTCGAACTTGAAGTTGTACACATCCTTTTTAACGGATGAGTAAGCAGCAGGAAGCACTGGAGCCAAGTGTCCTGGGATGGAGGGGTTCCACTGGGATGCGAGTCAGCGAGATGCTGCCACTGGGGGGAATCACAGGAGCTCTCCCCAGTCAAAAGAAGGCACAGACTTCAATTCAAAGGCTGTGCTTTGAAACAGAGAGCAGAAAGAGAAGTGATGGCAGCAGTCTAAACTCACAATCTTTGCTCAGGATGGTTACCACACACAGACATCTCTCTGTACACAGTAATCGCTTGTGTCCTGATCATTTACTAGTTTGCATGCACTTAAACCAAATTCAAGTCTACTCTTCCCTCTTTCTTACTCAAGTCATTACCTTATTTACATGATCAATTTTCTCTGTGATCTCTTTGCCATTCTTTCTAATACTTTAGAGGTACGGAACAGCATATTAAAAAGAATATATAATTGTCACACTAAAGCAATATCTAGGAAGAATATTATTCCATCCATTACTTCAATAAAACAGAAATTATTAAATCATAAATTATAATTCTTTTTACATTCCATTATATTATAATAAATATTATAATTATAAATTATAT
>VZTH01018422.1:151437-280768 GCA_013397815.1 Aleadryas rufinucha | reverse complement strand
GCACCGCGGCGCATCTCCCCGCGGCGGCGGGAGGGCACGTTACATAATTCACGGGCTCTCCAGCCTCTCCTGCTGTCCAGGATCTGACAGATGAGCGGAATATTGATGCTTTACTGTGCTGGCTCGGGAGAGCCCAGAAGTGCCGTTTCCTGCGAAGGAAAGTCCTCGCAGACCGGCCTCCCTCCCCCTGCCCCGGGGGAGCGTCTCTGGGGGAACTGCGGCCCCACGGTTTAATTGAGTTGCCGGGGTACTGATAAGGCCGGGGCGGGCCGGGGGGGTTGTCAGACGCTGTATCGGTGCTGCTCCCGCCGTGAATGGGATTGCAACACGCGTGTCTCCCAGTTGATTGGCGCAGGAAGGCGCTGCCCTGCCTCTCCAAACCCGCCGCTGCCTCCCGTTTAAATAAATTGGCTCGAAAGCCGGCGGCTGCCCACCCTGGCCCCCGTGGAGGCGGCGTTGGAGCCGGCCGGAGGCTGCGGCAGGTGGAGGGATGGTGCGCTGATGCTGGGCAGAGCCGCATTCCCGCTGGAGGTGAGGGGATGCTGGCGGGGGTTGGCAGCGGGACCCGGGTCCTGCCGCCCTCCCTTCCCCTCGGCCGGGCGTGCGGGAGCGATGCTAAAAATCCCACCCCAGCAGCCCCCGAAACGGGAAGTGCTGCGTGGGATCTGTGCTAGGAGGCTGGTCCCTTCCGACTTTCAGGTGCATTAGGAGGTGGGGTAAAGTAGCGTTTTGTTTTAGGTTTCTCTGTCGTCTTCCACCCCCTTTCGCGTTTTATTGTTTCTTTTAAAGGTTTTGGATTAAGGTAGACTTGGCTGAACTTTGCTAACTTGAAAAGGTTCTTAATAGTGACCCGGAATACCTACAGGAATACAGAAAATGAGATCCAGATGTAGAATTGTATAAAATAAAATGGATTAAATTAAGATGTAGTTAAACAAGGTCTGACATCTCTAATTGTGGACTTTTGCTTTTGCCTCTGTGTAGGTATGGCTGTACTTGCTTAGCATAGGAAAATAAATGCTCCGCACATCGCTGCTGTGGCGTTACATTTAACGGTGAACAAGTCTAAATATTGCCTATAAAAATAAAGCCTTCAGAAATGTTTATTGATTAAAACATATTATGCTAAAGTATCTATCATGTAAATTAAATTCTAAAATGTAATGAACACAGCCAAATGGCATTTTGATAGATTGTTCTACTCTGTTTTTAGTAAAAAATAGCTCACTTTTATCATAATATAATTTCTGTGCATACTGTAAAACCTGTTGTGGAGTATCACTGTACAAACCTTAATCTCGTTTTTGCAGACTAAATGTGACAGTCTGACTTGAACAGCTTGTAGCTTCTCCTTTGAAGCATTCTGGTAACGCCAGCTTAGAGTTGTTTGAACAATATTCATTACCTGCTTTTGAGGACTGGTGATTATTTATCCCCGCTGCGGATTGAGGCTGTTCACCTGTTGGCAGGTTCACCAGGCGGTCTGTGAGCAGCACAGAGTTTGTTAACTTTGCACGCAGCCTGTCTGCAGAGAGCCCTGGAGTGACCAGGGAGGGAAGAGAGTACCTTTCTCCGTATGCAGAATAGTTAATTTGTTTCAAATTAGCTTTTTATTTTTTTTTTTACCCACCCATCTGCACGAAGAGGTAGTGTAATATTTACTCCCACTTGCAGATGAGGCAATGTGCTATAAAAACTATCGTTACTGGGGATGAAGTTCAGTCCCACAGAACTGTCCATGCCTCCCTCCATCCCCATCCTTCACTTGTACTGACGTATTTTGAGCGTGGAATTGTAGAAAATAAAAATACTTCCGCGTACGCTCTGTTCCAGCACGAGAGCCTGGAGGATTTATGCTTAACACAATTCCACCTGAGCCCTGTGAACTCCAGCTCGTGTAGCTCAGGGTGTGATGGCTTTGAAGCTCTCTGTGCAGGAGAAAGTTGTGAGGAGCTGGGACTGGGCAGTCCCGGATCGCTGGCAGCGAGCGCCGCGTACCCAGCTGCTCCCAACTTCCTCTTCCACCTTCTGTTAGAGGGAGACGTTTAACTGTTGATGAGCTTCGACCTGCCTTGTAATATCAAGCAGCAGGTTTCTCCAGATTGTATCAATATTAATTAAAAACAGAGCCAGGAACACTTTAGGGTCTGACTTTTTAAATTATTTATTTCCTCATGCTAAATAACCCCTTGTTTATAGGGAAAGATATTTCAAGTGTTGGAGACAGAATTAAATAATTCAGAACTTGGATTAAAGAACAAAAAGGTCTGTTCACAAATGGAATATGAGATGCAGAAGTGGCAGCTTCCTACAGGTATCAAACGGGGCTCTTCACTTGAGACTGTACCTGCGAGGCACGCAGCTGAACATTAACCCTTTTCTATAGTAAAGGTTGGCAGGATTCCTAAAGAAATTGTGGAATTGGCGTGGCATTGCTGCCTCGCTTTGCCGTGTGGTGGTGGATGGAGCCGTGTTTGATGGGGAGGGAATTGCAGTGCTCGGAGAAAACAGACCCTCGCAAACAGCGAGTATTGTGGCAGTAAATGCAGATGGAATCACTGGAGAAACGCTGCTGCCCTCGAGTTAAAGCTGCACGTCCCGTTTGGAAGCAGTTGTGTGATTGGAATCAGTTCAGCAGCGTGAAGGTAACCTGCTGTCCTGTGGTCCTGGTTTGTTTGTAGTTTTTGGTGTCACCCTCACCTTCACTCTAAAAACAACCTTTTGCTGGAGAACAGGAAAAGGAGCATCATGTTCCTGTGGGCACAGCACGCAGCTCTCCTTGACAGCTTGCTTAATATTTCTGAATATGTGTGTATATATCAATATCAGAGGAGGCAGCTGGTCTCTCTGACCAGCAGGAGTAAGTCTAGCTTGAGCCACAGCTCTGAGTTGGATCTCAGGACGAATGGAAGAAGTTAATACCCTTTGAAAATATAACAAACTGTCTGTAGTTATTATGACAATAAACACAAGTCTCAAAATGTCATTGTAGCTTTTTAAGACAGGCTCCCATACTGGTAAAAAGTACAGTTTCTTATTGCTTTTGAGCAGAACGGCAGAACTCGTTACCATCAAGCTGGGGAGTGAAAGTCTAAAGGCAAATCTTGCTAATGTGTTTGTTTTTAAAAATCTCATCCTGGTATTGCATCATATATGATTAAAGTAAGGATGGAGTATTAGTTCTGTGCAGGCTGTGACTAATTGTTTAAGGTAAAGCATTGATCTTATAAAATCTCTACCAAAATCTGGAAAAACTAAGTTGTAATGAGTAGCTTTCAAAAATGGAAGTATTTCTGTTACTGAATTAGAAACAGGTGGAGCTGTTGGCATCTTTTAGTTGGGTCTGGTGGTACTAGAGCACAAGCTGATTTGTGAAGGAGTTCATATGCTTCATCAGAAGTGGAATTAGTGATCAGGTCTCTGAGTGTTTAATTTTGTGTACCTGTGCAGGTCACTGTAGAATTGTTTCTGTCCTAAAAGTAGTCAGTACTTTTCTGTTTATAATGGTAGTTGAGTGTGGCTATGGAGAAGAGTGTCCAGCTGCTGTACACACATTTCTGCTCCCCTCACCTGCTCGGAGAGCTGCGGTGAAAGCAGCTGGGAACTCCTGCAGGAAGATGCAATACAGAGAAGGGAGGGATGACAAAGCCAGGGCACTGCTGCCAAGATACTCCAAGAGCAATCACTGCTTCCCTGCAGCAGGAAAGCTTTGGCAGCTGGTCGTGGTCAGGGTGACGTCCCTGGACACCCACCACACGTGACATACTAGAAGAAAGGCCCTTGATGCACTTCTGGCTCAAGAACTTGTCTTTCATAGGATTCCTTGAGTTCTGTTTCTTGGAAAGTAATCTCTGAGAGCTTTTCTATCCCTTGTTCTGTTCCTGCAATGGAATAATGCCATCAGAAATGTGGCAGAATCAGTGCGTGCTTCGGTCACTCTGCTCTAATGCCGAGTTTGTGGTTAATTGGATGATGTTCTGAGAAGTGCAGTAGGGAGGATCTGGGATATGGTAATAGTTGGGAGTTTCCTGAAAAAAAATTGCACTGTTTGGCTGTGTCTAACAATACCAAATAAGTAATGGGTGAAACATTTTCTAGAGAAGAAATTACGTGCAGTCTAAAATTCCAGTGAACAGTTATTCTTTATTTGCAGGCTGATTTGTAATGCAAAACATGGATGTAGAAAAATGCATAATCCAGAGTTTCAGTTTGATCACACTGAGGCCAAGAATAAAGGCAGTCTATTTACTGGGGAGAGAACAGACACGAGGATGATTAGTATTTTTTGAGGCACCAAGCAGGCAGTGTGCACTGGTTTGTAGTCTTCCTGTGTAAGCAGGGTAGTAAGTTCCCATCTTGCATATCCAGGTTTTTCCTGCACATGTGCTTGGTTCTTTCCCATACACTTTGTGGGAAGGCCTTGGAAATACAAGGTTTTCTGGATTGAGAATATAGTGACAATGGTCCAGCTTTGCTGGAATGGGGGAGAGGGGAGAAGGATGAGAGGGGAAAGCTGAAGTGGGATTGTTTGCAGAAGACAAGGAGTTTTGGGTGAAGAGACTTGTACTGCTCACACGTGGGGTTGAATGTACCAGGAAAGATGGGGGAAACTTAGACCTCACAGTCAGAAATAGTGTCCTTAAATTAGTGAACATAAGATAAATCCTACTCATTTTGTGACATATGTTCTCAGCTTGGTTTTGTTGTCTCTAGTTTGACAAGGCAAATCAGTGATTTCTGCCTTTATTGGCAGTGATAATGAAGAAAATACAGGATATTGCAGTGGTTGGATTGTGAAGAACACGGAATGCAGACAGGTTGTTGGATGTTAGGTTTTTATAAAAGATTAAACGCAGTTGGGTGTAGGTTGTTGGATGTAACAAAGGTCTCCAGTGCTGTCCAGCAGTACTTGGATTTCCAGGAAAGCAGTAGGCAGTAAGGAATTTGCACTAGATCCACCACTGTACCCTGGCTGTGCTTCTCTCTCTAGCAAAACACAGCAGTTCTTGCTGCACTGTTACTTGGTCCCTCCTGTGACTTAGCAGAGTTAAACATTTACCCTGAATAAAGGTAATTTTTGGTATGAAGGTGCTGAAGCCGGGAGCTGCCTGACAGGTCCCTGTGTGTGTGTTACAGCAGGCAGGGGTTTGAAGCTGGAGCCTGTCACACTCGTGTCCAACAGCTTTTTGCCTCCCTGGCAGTTCACTTGCCCCCTTGCCTCGCAATAATTCCACATAATTCCAGCTGTGCTGCCTTTCCCGGGGAGCAGGGAGGCAGCTGGGGTGGTGCTCATCCTCCTCCCGTGGCTCATGGACCACAGAGATCTGCTCTGGGAAGACAGAGGTGAAGATTTACTCGTTCTTTGAAAGGCTCAAAAGCAGATGCACAGAAGTATTTTAAGCTGCTGTGTTTAGATGCTTTAAATTCCCTCATGTCTTTGTGTCTCTGATTGTGAGCATTTTGAGGCGGGTACGGATGTAGGCCATGGCTGTCTCGGAGGCTTTTCAGAGGAGTTCATACATCAGAGCTGAGCAGATCCTGTGGTTCTGCTCTTTTGCGTGGAAATGTACCTTAGTGAATGAGCAAGCCTGGAGCTTGCAGTGTCTGGAGTGCCAGGACAAGTTTTCTGTGAATGATAAGAAAATTTAGGCTAAAATACAGGTAAATGGCTGCATGAATTCCACAGGAGTGTGACCATTCCTCTTGCTTGAATCCAGAGATCTTGTGTAGGTGAGCCCAGGTGTGCACTGCACACGGGCATTGAGGTGAGACCAAACCGTGGTCTGATTCCTGCAAACGTTTTATCACATCCCTTGAGCTGTGGAGGTGGGATGGTCCAGGGCTGCTGCTTTATCACGTCACCGTGGGATTGCTTTTATGGGCTTGGGGAGGGTGTGTACAGGATCAGTTCTGACACATTGCAGAGGTCTTTCCTTGCTGAGAAACGCTGGTTTCTGCCTGTGGCTCACGTGTGACAAGCTGAGGGCAGCAATGTTAGAGGGAAGTAAAAATAAAAACAAGTGGTGTGGGGGAAGTGACACTGTTTACAGGAGTGGAGGGGATAGAGGGAAGTGGTGAAGAAAGGAAGGAGGTAAGGAGTGAGCATAGGCCTAGGACTTAGAAATGAAACTTCTTGCAGTACAGCTGGGAAAAGAGAGATTATTTTAGCCTTTATGTAAATATTGGGCAGTGCACTGGGCACTGTGGTGGGTCTCCCAACAAATGCCTGGCTGTAGTGTTGCCACCAAATCCACCTCACCTACACTTGCTGACCTTATGAAAGGATCACCTGGGGTTTGCCACCAGGCTGTCCTTGTGGAAACATCCTGGGAAAGTTTGTACCTGAGATTCTGAGGTGATGGTGTGACTTCAGAGTGCATTGACAGATTCTTAGTGTTGCCCTGTGACAACCAGGGTTTGTGTTTCCTGGCAGCTTTCTAACCACCTGCATGGTATTTTCAGGTATTATGAACAGGAGAAGCATTCTCATTGTTCTTACAGAAAAAACAAAGGGGGGGGGGGAGGGCAAAAAACCCCAGGGAATTTCATAGCATTTGACTTTTTTTTTCTCTTTTTTTTTTTTTCAATGAAGACTCAGACTAGATATATCTTAGATGGCAGAAGCTTGTATGTTTTGAGTGGAAATGCCCTGGCTTATTCCTGTAGAAACAAAACTGTGAAGCCAAAAGGGAGTGCTGCAATGATGAGATGCAGTGGAAGTTTGATGGGTTAAGTCCTGCTCCTTCTGCTCTCGCTGGTATCTCTGCTAGGTGTTTGTGGTTTCATGGTGTTGCTGAACCAATATTCTAAAGAAAATGAAAGATTTCCCTTACCAAAGGTGAGGTGAAGCTGGTGTGTATCAGCCCATCAAATATCTCTGTACTGCGAACACTCACTTTGGGCAGTGGTGCTGAGGGGGACTGGTGCTGACACCCAGAGCCTTGAGCTGCTTCAGGTTCGGTGTGAGCGCAGTCAGGAGGTGGCAGTGACTCTCAAATGAGTTGGGAGTTGCAGTCTCACTGTCAGGAGCTGCCCCATCCCCATTCCTGGCTCCAGCCCTGAGCATGTCCCTCGCCTCCACTGGTTTGCTTCTCCATTTTCGAAACACAGATAATGCTGCCAGCCCCTCTCTGAGATACAAGATTGTGAGTGTGCAGTTACTGTTGGTTTTTGCTGCTTCTTAATTCTATCTTGTGGATAAACAAGACCCAGTGGTTACATTTTCTGCACCTTTGTTCTCAATATTTTAAATGGCTCAATCAGAGAATGTGCTGGTGCTGATTTGTAGGTGCTTATCAGGCTGTTGCTGAAAACAACTTCTACAGAAATGAATGTGAAAAAAGAACTGAGTTGTTGGTTGTCCTGTAAGAATATTGAGAATGATTGGTACTAAATCACTGGAAAAAATGTTTCTTGCAGTTGGTTATAAAGTTATAATCTAGAGTTACTCATACATAGACATACTTTAAAACATACCTCCCTGTTGTTTGGTGTAGTGTACAATTTATCAACTTTCCCTTCAGATTTCTCTGTATATTGAAGGCTGCTTAAAATTTACATTATAGGCAGCCAGCGATATGAATGTTGAATTAAAAATTCAGCAGTTTGTGGTTGCATCATTTCAAAATGCAGCCCAAGGTTTGAAACAGCTCCCTGTTTCAGCAGGACAAGCCAGCCTCTGCCCACCAAGGGCAAGGAGGATCTTCCATCCCAGGCCACGCTCTGGTGGTTTTAAGGACAGTAACCGGGAGCCTTTGAGCCCCCTGGATGGGCAAGGAGAGGAGAGGGAGGAGATGTGCAGAGCAGTTCTTACGTGAAGTGTTGGACCTGTACTTGAAGGCTGAAATTCATTATTCACCAAAGACATAGCATGGGGTAGCTTGAAACTTTTCCTTACATCAACTTTTCTCTTTTACCCAAATTACCCAGGTTTTGTAGTGTATCAGCAGCCTGCTCGGGCTGTCAGTGGGGTTGGAGATTTGCTTTAGATGTGCTGCTTGAGCCATCAGGGATATCCATCTCCTGCCCCTGTCCTGCACCGCGCTGGGGCTGCGCTCCCGGCTCTGTGAGCTTGGCAAAGGTGGATAAACCTTATCCCTGTTCAGCACAACACCCAGTGAGCATTATTGCATGTGCTGAATTTTTGAGATGCGTGTAGTCAGAGTTTCTGGCTGAGCTTGGGTGGAAGGAGCTGCCCTTTCTAGCCCAGCCCAGGGTTAAGTTGTGAGCAAAGATGACTCTCTCCATCCTAGTCCAGCAGCCTCTCATCTTTGCCTTTATCTCATGTTTCTAATCAACTCCATTCTTTCTCTTGTTATTTCATTGATGTGACACACAAATGTTGTCGCAGTAGCTCAATAAAATTTATACTTGTGTCTTGTCTGTAATTATTTTTCATTTTATTTTTATTGGGTGTTTACACGTTTTATTGCATGTTCATGTCAAAGTAAATTTGTATCACGTTGTCACTTAAAGATGTTTGCTTCATTTTTATCCATAAATAAAATGTACCCTTTGTCTAGGATCTGAAACATGAGAATGTTAATTTTGTCAGTGAACTACATATCTGTTTTTCTGTTGCAGATTTGTGTGTGTTAATATTGATAGAACTCAGCTTTGGTTTGGTATGTCTGGTATGAGCATAGTTGCTTTTCTAATATTAATTGTGGAGATGGGATAATATTAAACATTTAAAAACATGGAGCCAGTAGTCTTGCAATCGATTTTCTGTGGAGAGACTTCTGTGCTGAGTTGTTTACACAACTGTAACCTTCGTTTCTTTTAGGTGAGTGCAAGAAGTGTTTCATGGGTTTAAAAAAGACAGCTGAGTGCACTCCCTCCCCTTCTTCCAGCTCTGCCCTGCCTCTTTCATGAGCTCGAGTTTTCTTTTGCTTACAGGTTTCTGCACTTTTTTTTTTGGCATGGAGTCTTGCTTTCGAAATTCCTGGGATGTTGGAAAAGGGCAGCTTGCTAATATTGTGTCCTCAGCTCATCTCTCTGCTGCTGTTCACAATGCCCTGCCTGTTTTCTTAGGCAAATGTACTTTATACTCCTAATTACCACCTCAAACTCAGAATATCTTTTTTCATTCCTTCCAAAACTGAGTGGGTACTTGTGGCTGTGTAGGGGTGAGCTCAGGGGGTGCTGTGCTCTTGCTTCCCAGGATGAAGCAGACAGTAAAGAGGGAAGAATTGTTCTTTAATAATTTATTCTGTACTTTGTAAGAATTTTATTTTTGTACTTTCCTA
Source organism: Aleadryas rufinucha (assembly GCA_013397815.1). Lineage (NCBI taxonomy): Eukaryota > Metazoa > Chordata > Aves > Passeriformes > Aleadryas > Aleadryas rufinucha. The sequence continues at coordinate 271,520 of VZTH01018422.1, read as the reverse complement.
ATGAAGAAAACCCTTTTTTTGCTGTGAGTCCTGATCCTGTGAGACTCTGGGTGCCATCAGTGTTACTGACAGTCCTTAACCCCTGCAGGACTGGGGATTAATTCCCTGGTTTAGGTCAGGATATGAATCAAATTAAACTGTCTTACTAAGCCATGCTCTCAGTTTTATGTCCAAAACTTGGTTTGCAGTTTCCATGCTCGTGAGGAGGAGGTGGTTTCAGGCTTTTTTTTTGAAGTGCAGGCAGAGCTTTGGTCAGTCCCATGGCTGGAAAGTTTTAATGTAAAAGCTGAGTTCTTCTGTACAACTTGTGATGCACATTTTTGTCTTTGCAAGGCCTTTGCTGTGCTCCAGGCCATCAGCTGGTGAGACCAGAACTGTGTGGGATTTTTTCTTGGAGTGATGTGTTAAATACAGCACAAATGATTAAAACATCACACACTCTGTGCTGTGATCAGCTTGGTTTAGATGATAAATTAAAATCTGTTAGCATCTGAGATGTTCTGGCATATCCTGAGAATAGTTAGTTCTTTAATATGCCAAGCTAAGTAAAACTTGATTAGTGTCACTATCTGGGATTTTCTGTCCTGTAAATAGAACTTGAAGTCTAAAATTGGAACTGTGAAAACCTACTTTAACTGGGATTAGAAGAAGAATTTAGTAGTTCAGATTGATTTCAGGATCTTAGAAAGTGGTCACTGTGCCCCAGAGCTGTTGTACGTGCCATCTTTTTAAAAATTAACTTCACTGCAAGGGCTAAAAAGTTAGTTTGGGACTGCAGCACGCTCTGCTTGGCCATCCAGCACAGGCTGCCGGGGTTGGAAAAGTGCTCTCCGTGCTTGGCTGCTGCCTGTGTGCCAAAGGTTGTTGTGTCTCCAGGTCCTGGCTTTGCACTCCTGGTACCCGCAGGATCCTCGCTGGTGAAAGGTGATGGCAGGCAGGAACTGGGGTTAGAGGCTTTCTTCTGGAGCACCCAGGCCGGTGTGGAAGGTCCTGATACCAGGAGATGATGGCTCTGAGTGTTAGTTTTCATTTCTGGGTGCACCTGGGTTTTGTGCGTGAGGTGGATGCGATGGGAGCTGGGGAGCCAGCGGGAATGCCTGGTGTGGGAGAGCACAGCCACTGCTGCTGGGCTGGGATCCAGGCTCTTGCCTTGCTTCCAGGGATGTCATGGCACACTGCAGTCACACTTCATAGCGCTTTGTGCCCTATTTATTTGCTGTTATCGTTTTACCAACCAGTTGTGAAGTTAATTTCAGTGGTAAGAAATATTCATTCCATATCTAGTTGCCTTTTTTTTTTTTAAGTTGTTGGTTGGCAGCAGCCCCTTTGTACGGTGTCTTGATTGTCAGCTCTTCATTATAAATTTACTTTCTAAATGCTGACTTAAGGCCTGACACTTTGTTTGTTTAACTGTCAGTTACACTACTTGGGAGACCTAATAAAAGCCTCTCAGATCTTCCTATTGAATTAGGCCACCCTTTACCACCCCAGTGACTGAAGTAAAACAACTGCAAGAGTCTCCTTCCCTGTCTATCCCATTTTTGCTGGAACCCTGCTTCGGATGTGTTCTGATCCTGTCCTCTCTGTGACAGTCGTTCTCTGGTAAAAGGTCACTGTAGTGTTTTAATTGGATTTTTCAGCTGCAAGGAATATAAAAATACAAGTTTATTAATAGAGTGGCTTTGATCTTGAAGGATTCCAAAACATTTGCTGCATTGCACGTACAGGAATGGTTTAGTTTTGCTGCTCATTCAGGGATAATCAATTTTGTCGTGGAGCATGGAAAGCTGGATGTTCTTCCTGGGAGGTCGGGGGGAAGCAGGGGGAAATCTGGGAAGGCAGAATGTTGTTCCCCAACTGGAATTTCCCCGGGATACAGAACCAAATTGTGATGCTGTCAGAGATGCCAAAGGATCTTTCATAAGTTGTTCTGGTTTTGTTTTTTCATCTGAAATCTTTGAAAAAGGTCACGAGCAAGAGACAATTAGAGAAACACTTAAGTGACCTTGTTAGTGTATTTTTGTGGAATTATTGTGCTTTACAGCTATTGCTGCTTTACCCAGATGGTTATTGCTGGTTTCCATCTGTTCGTTAAGGAAAAGTAAAGACAGAAAACGGCAGCTTTAACTGGGTTTTTAACCAGAACTTTCAGGTTTTATTTCTTCTCTGACCACATCAGGTTAATGTGCTGGGTGAGCGCGCTGCGGTTTCAAGGCGAAGAGATCAAAGTGGGAGCGTGTCTGCTCAATATGGGTCACGACAGCAGCTTCCTGCGTTTCGGGCACCCTTTTCTTTGAACAGTCCTCAGGTATGAAGTGTGATATCACCCTGTGATATCACCCTGGCAGGGGGCCAGGCCTAGGGGAAGACTCGGACCAAGGCTGGCATTATGGAAACCATTTAAGTGTTCGTGGCCAGAAGGATCCTCAGCTCATATTGCTGCTTATTCCCAGTCTGACCTCAGGGCTGTCTGTGTGACTTCATAGTGCCCCAGTGGAGTTTTTGCTGGCTTCACTAAAATCTGCTCCCTTAAAGGTTAAAAACTTCAAAATCTTCAAGGCTTGCAGGTGTGAGAGCTTCCTGCTGGCACTGATGTAGGTGAGCTGACACCAGTTTTAGTGTTCTTGTGCTCGGGGCGATCCTCCATGTCTCAATTCCTGGAGAACGGTGGGAGAAGGAGCCCCAGAGAGGCCAAGAGCATGATCTGGATTTTCAGCCGATGATGAACACAGCAAAATGAAAAACTTCTTCCAAGTCCCATCATCCTGCTCGTGGCACCAAGAGTTTTTCTTCACCTGACTGTTTTCTTTGAGCTGGTGGATGATTTGTTCTCACGGAGCTGCTTTCAGGCAGCAGAAATTTCAGGTGGGATGGAAAAAGGAAGCTGTCTGGAGGGAGAGCTGTTTGCAGGGGTCCTGAGCAGGGTACACAACAGTGGTTTTATTTCCCCGACTCCTTTGCCAGTTGCTCAACCAGATGTCCTCAGTAGTTTGTGCTGTAAGATGTTAAGTAATTAGATCATTCACATTCTAGTTAAACATAATTAAAGCCCTGTGTAAACTGAGTGAAGCTGACAGGTTTTATAGGTTGGTCATAGCAAAAATATCAGATGATATAGCTCAGCATTAATACAAAAAGATTTAAGCCTCCCTGCCCTCAAATAAAGAGGTGTTTAGTCTCCAAATTTAATCCTTAATTAGAACTACAATTTATGGAACTTACTAAAAATGTTTTCAGGATCTTGGAAGCCTCACTCAAAAGTGCTTCCATGTAGTGTTTGCTGGTTTCTTCTGTACCCCTGAATTCGAAATGGAGAACTTAGCAGTTGTTATGTCAAGTTAAACAGAAAGATAACAGAATTTTGCAATTTTTTTCCTGTAGTTTAAGTTAGTGGGTAAGTCAGTTGCAGTGGTGCTTCTTGACTTGAGAAGGGTTGGAACAAGTGGCACTATCTCCAGGTGCCTTTCCCAGTGTGGAGCTGATTGGCCTTTTGGGATCATCTGGGTGTAGCACAGCCCGTGTGAGGTGCCTTGGTTTTCAGCAGTGGCTTCCAGCCCACAGCACGCTGGGTTCATGAGCATCACGTCCCCTTGGTTACTGTTAAATAGCAGAACTGGAGAGAATCAGCGTGTAATGCCTCCGTGTCTGCAGGTACTGCAGAGCAAAAGAGCAAACGTGAGATTGTGAGCATGGGGCTGAAACACGAGTTCCGTGCTCCAGCCTTTGATATTGTTGTTTTATTGCAACACTTTGAAGCTGATCTTGATTATTTCTCTCCCTCGTTTTACAGATATGACACATTATTTTGTTGTTTGTTTGCTGGCAGGCGAAACATATTTTCTGAAGGAAAGTGTTAACAGATCCGCTGATAAAATGTCTGTCTTCTAAAACTGTCTGAAGACAAATTGAGTATTTGTCTACATGTGCTGTTCACACTGTTGTACCAAACAAATTAACAAGATGATTCTTGTCTTTTCTAGGTTGTAAACTTTCTTTTCCAATGTTGTAGGAGCCCAAAGTTGTGAACTAGACCCAGGGTGATCCTTGTTCTGCTGAGTGCCCTGAAAGCTGGCTGTCACTTTACTGTAGCTAATAAAGAAAATTTAGGTACAGAACATCCACAGGGAAGTTGTGTTGGAAAATTCACATTTGGCTTGTAAAGGGGATTTAGCTGTTCGACTTAGTTAAAAAAGAAAAATCAGAAAGAAGAAAGCTGCAGTTATTTCTTGGCAATCCTAAATGATGAAGTTGTCTTGCTGGGTACTGAAAACAGCTCCTTTGCATGCACTGCAGAGTTATTTCATGCAATAACTTCCCACGTCCCCTCCAGCCTCTCCCCACCACGCTTAGTTATGTCACTGGTGTGATGCTCCGAGCCTTGCTGTCCTGGCTGGAATCTCGAGCCTGTTTCCAAGCTTGTATTTCTCACTTGGCAGCACACGCTGCGGCTGGTGGGCAATCTGCCGTATCCCTTTTTTGTCAAACATCGGAGTTGGTGTCTGACACTGAATCCGGGAAGAACAACGGGGAGAGTGAAATGTACAGCGGAACTGGAGAGGTCTGCTGGGTGTCTCTGTGCATTTCTCTGTAGTTATTGCTTATGATTGATTCCCAGTTCTTGTGGTGATAGAATGACAGGGATTCTGCTCTTCCCTTTCATATTTTAAGTGATTTGCATGACCTGGTAAGAGGCAAATTTTCAGCTACTTTTTTTTTTTATCAGGTGCTTATCTGCTTACAGGTGAATAACTCAGTTTCAAGAAAATCCCCTAAAGTTCTCCAGAGACAAAACAGTTCTGTCAAGGTGTGTGTACGTGTGTGTGTGTTTGTGTAAACACACAAGCTCACACAAGCACAATCTCCTCTCTGGATCAGCTCCCACCATGCAAAATACAGACCTGAAAGGGCTATAATTGATTACGTGCAATAGACAAACAACCAAGATTTTGGGAGAGGGCAGGGTGTGGTCCAGATCTGGCAAAACATTTAAGAACTGAACATTATTTTTTCAAAGGTAGGGAAACTTTAAAACATTAGTCCAAGAGTTAAGACTGGTTGGGAGAAGGAAAAGAGTACAGTAAACTGAGACATCGTCTTTGTAGGGGGAGGTGTTGGGGGAGGAATTGGGAAGAAAGAACACGCAAGTTTAGGTTAGTACATGTTCATGTTCTTCTGGTTTTTTAACTTCATTTGTTTCCCTGGCAGATGTCCCATGGCTTTGAGGCCTTTGTCTGTGTGAGAGAGAACACGAAGGAGGGCTTGGCAGGACGCTTGGGGTTGTGTGGAATAGCTGGTAGTCATATTTATAGTTGGTGTTGTCTCTTGGCTTGTGCAACTTTGATAACCGGCAATCGTTCTGTAAGGTTACGTGTTGTGTTGGCAAGTCAGCTCTCCCTGCCTTCCCTCCACCAGTTCTGCACTGTAGATATGGCTCATGTACATGTTTTTGTAAGGTCTGAATAGGACTTGTCACATCTACGACTTTACTTTTTGGATACACCTGCCATTAGACTGTCTTTTCAAACTCCTTCATGCAACAGAAGACATTACATGCGACCCTGCTTAATGGAGTCGAAAAGAAACAACATTTTAAAAGCAATCTAGCAGTCCTTAAGTGATAAGATTTTTTGGGACTTTGTATCTTTTTTATATATATATATGTGGATGTATATATATATGTGTGTGTGTGCTGCATCCTCCTTTGAAAGCACTTCATTCATTTTGCAGTGATTGTTGTACCTCAGTATTTTATATTGTATTCTTTTGACTTGCTGAAATTCACAGTGGACTTGCTCCTGCAGCCTCTACATTCTGCAGGGGAAGAGGAACAATATTTGTCTGCTGTGCGAGTTTGAACCTTCTGGTTGCCTTTTACTTTCTCTGTGTTTGTGGCTCTAAATAGATTTATAACTCTGCAGCTTTATGCCTTTAAAACACCTGCTGTAATTGCCTAGAAATATCCTCCATGTCAGCCTTTATTGCTTACTGTGATTACGCTTCTGGTAACCAGGCTTTTTGGCAGACTCATAAAATAAGTTTCTCATAATAGGATTCCGAATAGAGTTAAACAATATGCATAGTTCAAAGTGCAAATATGTTTTATTGGGGAAAGGATATTATTCTGCTGTTCTTTGATACCTTTAATTTGACTCTTCAGAAGGTGCTTTGCATTGAGTGTGTGCATAAGTTTAAAAAACTCATATGCGACCCATTTCATTGATGGAAGTGTGTGTGGGCTTTTGTACGCCAGGTCTAGAGGTAAGAAGAATGTGAAGGCAAGTTCTTGAACCTGTGTACACTGTTTTTTTATCAATTCGCAGAGTTTGTACATAAACTGTACACAGGGTTGAAAAAATGCTGCTTAATTTTGCTGATTTAACACCTAAGTGCTGTGTGAATGCTGAAAAAAAAAATCTGTCATTAGAGGGTTGTACCTTCAGCTTAGTGCTGGTGTTGTGCTTCCCAGCAAAGTGAGGGTCCTGTGAGGCTGTTGGAGGGGTGATGGATGAGCTTTCAGGATGTGGCAATGTGTTACATTTGCTAATTCTCCACGCAGAAATGTATCACAGAGTTAGACATTCTCACTGCAGCGACGGTAGAGAGGGAGGAAGATCCTCAGACAGCTGAACTTTGTGTTGTGCTCCCTTGATCTTGATGCCTCCCCTGGCATCCTTCAGGTGGACATCAGAGGGTTGGGAAATTCTAGTTTTAACATTGCAAATCAACCTAATGTATTAGTTCTTGTAAACTGTTTCTGGAGATTGCAGGATTGAGGAGGTGTTATTTATCATCACTTTTAGCTAAAGAGTTCCACCCATGCAAAATTCTTAGCGCTAAGAGAATTACACTCTTTGGTAGGCGGCTTGTTCTCAATATCTCAAGCAGAGGAAAAGGTGGTGAATAGTTATTTTTGGGCTCTTCTAAAATATGAAAATAAAATTATTGGGGTTAGCCAGTGTTCCTAACATCAGCAACTTTATCCTCAAGGATATTTTGGCATTTTTGCCTTTGAAATTTAGGCTAGACTTCAAAGGATCGATGAAATTTCCTGAGAGAAGTGGGGTGCTGTAGATTGGTGGAGACTGGGGTTGGAGAAGAAGAAGTAAATGAGTGTGGGTCACTTGGTGCTGCTGGTGGCTCTCAAATGAAGGAAGCCAAGCTTTGTCTCACACTGGAGCAGGAGACCTTCCAAGGATGTGCCTCAGAAAATGCTGCTGAGGGTTCAGTTTGTGGTGCAGTTGCCTCTCACCTGACTCCTGGGGGGTTTTGGTGTGCTCAAATGTGGCTGTGAACTCCTGCAGTCGCTGATGTGGGGTATGGGCTCGGTGACACCTTGTGCAGGTGCTGGGTGCTGTTGTGCAAAACCTGCTGGAGTGGTTTGAGCCATTTCCCTGCAGGACGGGGACAGTGGGAAGCTGAATTTCCTTTTTAGGCGTCGAGTTTATCGTACGGCATAAAATCAAACACTGTGGGATGGCAAAGGCTGTTTTTTAAACTAGCTGGCTTGTTGTAGCTGTGATAATCTGTGTTGATCAACCCTTTTGGTGTTTGCTACAAAATTTATTCTAAAAGGCATGGTAGCTCGTTCTCGTTGGTGGCGATCCAAATCGTCTCTGCTGCCAATCTTGGCACTGGTGCCAGTGGTTTGCTTTAGCTGATCTAAGAATATAATACAGATGGTTTGATACTCAGCATGGATATATACAGATGGCTTGAAACTTTCGGATTGCTTTATTTCATTCCATTGTTTCTTCTCGGTATATCAAGTATCTCTGGAGATATATATGTGAGATTATATATATGTGAGAGATATATATATATAAAATTGCTATTCTTAAAACAGTCTGATCTGTATTTGGTTCAGCTTGTGCCTGTCATTGCTGTAAGAATTTGGCTGCTATTTTGTGCAAGTTCCATGTTCTGCGTGTCGGTACAGGTGTGCTTATTTATAATGCACAAGAATACTTCTGTCAAGTTGTTTGACCACCACACCTGTACATTCTCCACTTACATGGGATGTAGAAAGCACATCCCAAAGAGAGAGCCTGTAGATCTAAAGATCCAAAGTTTGTGGTCACCAGCACTGGCTTTGTTCAGTCTGTTGCTGACCCTGGCAGTGACATCTTTGCACTTGGAGCAGTGAAGTTTAAGCCCTGTGCAATAGCTCAGGCAGAGATCAGTGAGCTCTGGCTAAAGGCTGGATAGTTTGTTTTCAGTGCTCTTTACAGCCTGTTGATCTCTTGCCAGCAGAAATTTCTAGGTTGGGAATTTTTCAGTTGTATACAGGTGTATGACATCAGCTGCCTGCTGGCAGGACAGGGTGTAAATAGAATTATGACAGCATAACTTGAGTGCTCTCTGTGCACACAATATATTGATGTTCCAGCAGTTGATGCTGACAGAGAGATTGCCTGGGCAATGGGTAAAAGTAGCCTCTGCTTTGATTCCTCCTGTATGGGAGATCCTCCTTCTGCAGGTTGGGGCATCGACAGCTCTGTCCTGTGCGTGGAGCTGGGGAGGTGGTTGTACAGACTCACTTCTGAGCAGTGATTTACTTAGCTGCCTTCATAAGGCTGTTAAAGTGCTTAACAACGCAATTAATGTAATTTAAGGACAGTTAAAAGCACTAGTGGTTCTTTTCAACTTTAATTTTAAATGCTGAGACAGATTAAGCAGTTTGAACAATGACATGATTCTGCTCTACAGCCATTGAGCGTATAAATAAAATATGCCCCAGTGCTTGGTGTTTTGAGTCCAAAACTTACAGACCACTGAAATCAGTGATTTTGGATATATTGCCTTGTTCTGGGATCATCAGGCATCTGACAAGTTAAGTGTGATCAGTGCAAGTCAGTATTTAGATGGCAAATCCTTAATGAGTGTTTCACTGCCGTAGGAAGTACTGATGGGGATTTCAACATGTATGTCTCTTGAGTTTGCTTCAGTTCCACCGCAGATGCTGGCATGGTGATAACTCCTGAGATGAGACATAAAATAGGTTTATGCATCTCTGAATGCTTCCTACTCCATGTGCATGGAGGCATTTTATCCAAATAGTCACACAGTTTTTTGTATGGGTAAATAGTTTGCTTTGCAGGCTTTTCTCCACACGTTTCATCAATGCTTTAGTCAATACTCTTTACACAATTCATATTCTTAATACAGAGAAGTTTATGTGTTACTAAACAGGAAGGAAATTTTGTAAGAGTGCCCTTGTGATGAAGCTGCCAGCTGGGTCCATCACCCCCATCTCTGGGACGGGGCAGTGGAACTCTGTTCCCTTGAGCACGAGAGGCCTGGCCCATGCCATGGCTGCTGTGCAGCAGGACAGTTCCACCCTTGTTGATAAGAGAGATGTTGGCTGTCCATGGTGGTCAACTTAGCAAGAGTGAAGAGGTACACAACTGCTCTCTGGGCAAATAAAAGCAGTAAGGGCAGGTGGGATGTTGTGGGAAGCAGCCTTTTACAGGGAAGGCAGTGGGGACACTCGTGCCTGGAGAAGGAGCTCACTGGAGGGATGTGTAGATTAAAGGGAAACATGAATTTAAAATGGAGCGTGGCCGTGTAAAAGCTTTGACGAAATGATCCTTTGCACTGTGAAAACAGAGACACCTAAATCGTACGTGGATGAGGCAGGGCCGTTAGCTGACCTCAGAGTGCAGCTCTCCAAATTAATGGTCCTGGAGCAGCCAGCTGAGGGGATTTGGCTCTAAAAGTCAGATGGTTGGGAGCATTGTGTCTGGTGAAAGTGGCCTTAGCTTATAGACGTTTAAAATGTTTCGGTTAGTTTTGAAAAGATAAGTTTGTCTTTGAAAAAACAGGTGCTTGTGTGGTGTGTTTATTGGAACAGCCCTTTTCCACCGTTTCAAGAACTTCAGCTCTGTTTCAGCCTGATTGAAGAAAAAATAGTTCTTAAAATTTATCTTCATCCTTCCTCAGGAAGGATAGAGCCTAACTGGGGTGTTTCCCAGAGAGCTGGTTTCGGAGTGACTGACTGGTAATGATGAGTGACAGAATTAGCATAAATTCAGAGATACGGTTGGCTGGTGCCAACTGGCTGTGTGGGTATAAGAGTCGCTCTTGGGAGCGATGACAGAGCCTGATTTTTATCCCTTCCTCCCTCCCACCCCCCCACTTTCCCACCCAGAGTGCTGAATATCCGACTGGATATTAAATACTTGAAAATCAACCTACTTAGCAGCCTGGAGCAGGCTCCAGGGAGGAGGTCTGGAGAGGGAGGGCTCGTTCGGGGTGGTGCTGCACACGGGGACCTCGCCGTGGGCAGGGTGCCGGGGGTGTCCGGCAGCCGGGGGACAGCGGAGGTGGCTGTCCCTGGTGGGTGCCTGGGTGTCTGTCCCCGGCGGTGCCTGGATGTCTGTCCCCGGCACCCCGAGCCCCGCGCGTTGTGCGATTCCCGGCGAGGTTTGCTGCCGGTGGCTCCCGGCCAGCTTGTCATGTCAGCGTTGAAAACTCCGGAGCACTTCTCCAAACGCTTGGAACCTGTCTCGATCTGCCCGGTAACCGCGGTGTCTCCGCGAGCTCCGCGCGCAGGGCAGGACGGCTCAGCTCTGCCGGGCTCCCGGCCACGGCTGACCGGCTCCTTGGGGCTGGGCCGGGTCACCCACCTGCCCTGGAAAGCCCAGGGTGTGGTGGAGGCCAGAGGAGCTGTTGGTGTGGCCACTCTGTGCTGGCCAGGCCAAGCAGGTGCTGGGATTGTGTCCCACACTGGGCAGGGCAGTGGAGCTCCCCATGCCTGTTCTGCTCCCTGGGTTGCAGCCCTGGCCTGGGAGAAGGGCAGGCGTGGACGGGGAGCTGGGGTGGTGGAAGGGGTCAGGAAGAGACTTCCCTGGGGCTGCAGCTGCTGCAGAACAAGAGGGGACCTGCCACTTGTCCCCAGGCTTGGAGGTGAGGGGTCACAGACACCTCCCTCCCCACTGTCCCCTCAGGATGCCATCTACCAGATCTCGATACCCATGTTCATTAAAACAAAATCAGAGATCAAATGCACCATTTCATGGAGTTTTGGCTGTTTAGGAATGACCATTCCATGTTTGCTGTCTCACTGTGTTTGGTACCCACCGTGTTGGACTCCTCCCTGGTGATCCCATGTGCGTGCTGAAATAGTGAGGCTGGGAGATGGGAATTTCTGGATCTGGGCGGCTTTGGGAAGCATCTCCCAAATGCACACCCTGACAGCAGCACTGCCTTGTTCCCAACATGTGCTTAATCAACTGGATAAATAGAGGAGCTGTTCAAATGGGGCTACTGAAAAGCACCTGCAAAATCTGTAGTCACTGCTGAAACCCCGGTCCCTGTATGCTGATTAGGCTCTTGTTTTTAAAAAACTTGTAGTGAATATGTTTAAATTCTGCAACGATGATATTTTCCCTAATTATTTTCTTTTAAAATATGCTTTTAAGATTGGTTGCTCTGATGCTGCAGAATACTTAATGCTTCTTCCCTCTTACTGGTGTATAAATGCAATCCTAAAACATTGTCAGTTTTTCCAATATTATTTGTAAGATTATTATTGGATGCATTTCTTTTTTGGGTTACCAATGAATTATGTGACTACTTGTGAGAATAAAAGACTAGGTAGTATTCCTATTAAAATATTTTTTTCTAATTGCTTATAATTAATATCCTTCTTGTGTAGCATAACTGTATTGGGCTTTGAAGCTAGATTTATCATGAAATTTCACAGGTGTCATTTCATTTGAGTTGTCTGCTGCTCCCCACCAGCACACACAGAGTACAGGTCGGTTCATGCAGGTTCTGTGCTCTGTGTTACTGCTTCTGTTGTTTGGGTGAGATAAAAACTTGTTGAACTACTAAAGTGGACAGAGTTTAAAATTACAGACACATTACTTTCCTTTGCAGCCATAATATGTTTGTTTTGGCAGGCTGACTCTTCACTGGAACATGGAACAGTTCCTTTTTTTGCGATTATTCACTGTTTTCAGTCATACAGCACCAAGTATTATTCATGGCCCTGGAAAAAGTTACTCCTTCACAAAACAAAAGCATAGGAAGTGTTCTGAGCTCCCTCATTTTCGTAATTGACAGGTATTAATGATGTGTGGGTACCCAGTGCAGTGACAATGTGCTCTGAATTAATGACCATCAGGGGGTGTTCATGGCTTGGGAGCCTTCCCTGGCTCTCCAGGTGCTGTGGGTGTCTCGGCGGCCGTGCTGCTGTGTGGTACCTGCCAGGACGATGCTCCCTGGATGCACCACGGAGTAAACACCACGTTCACCTGGGCTAGTGCTAAGCTTCTCCCACATGGTGGAGCTTTTACCCTCGACTTGACCACAAAAAGACATTTATAAAGTGCGGAGAGGCAGCTCAGGAGAGGAGGGCTCTGCTCGCCTCTTCCCTGATCCATGAAATTTTTGTGTCTCGTCTGATGCTGTGTTTGCCCTGCTCAGACATGGACACCATGGCTGTGCTGATGCCTGCAGATCGATCAGCATTCAGTGGGACTGGGGCCTCCTGGATCCCTCCTGGATCCCTCCAGGATCACATGGCAGCTCCTGCTGGCCCATGCAGTGCCCAGCTGCTGAAACCCCCCCAGCTGATTTCCAGCTGAAAAAGGCTCACCAGCTTTGCATCACACCCAGGAGGTATTGCCCCATTCTCCCACCCAGCTTTGCCATTTCCAAGCATTTTGCTGGTTTTGTCATCAGACAGGAAGAGTGTTAAGAATTAGGGTTACTGATTCTTACAGCAAACTGCTTTTGAAAGAAGTACTGAAGAATCTGAGAGTTTGTGTAATTTGAGCCATACTTAGGAAGTGAAAATAAAAGTCTGCTGCTGAGAACAACTGGCTGTTTTTCAGAAATCAGCTATTTCTTTCTCATTACTTGTTTATAGTATTTTGATGCTGTGCAGCCTTTAAAGGAATTCTTTGCTTATTTGGTCCAACTGTAACTCACTTTAATGCTTATCTATTTTCTAATAATACTTAGCACAAGAGGTGCCCTTTCCTTTTTCTATTTTTCTCAGGATGTGGTGTCTTTTTCTTTTCTTTTTTCTCCCTTCCAGTAAGGAAAACACCATTTCCTCCAGTGCAAATGAGTAATGGTGATGCAGGTCAGTTCAGACTCTCATATTGCCACTTGTTTACATAAAAATGATCTGTTCTTCTGAAAATCTGTAATTGTCATGGGAACTGTGCATTAGTTTTAAACTCACCCTGTTCACAGCACAGGAATGTATTTTCCCCCTATTTTTCCTAAGGTTGGAAATCACAATTGTTTTTTCTGCTGCCCCTCTACTTGTTAGAAATTTGGTTTTGCTGCTGAGGTCCTTGAGTGCCCATGTGGCTGCTGCACTGCACGTTCTGCCACCTGGCCCCTTTCCCTGCCAAACTTTAGATTTCTTTGGTCTTGCTCTTTGCTATTTCTGAATCAAATCCCTGAAACTTTTTTTTTTTCCCCAGTCTCCTTCTGCCTTGCTATTTTTTTCCCCCCTTCATAAAAATAAATTGTAGAGCTGATCTGGCTGTTGCATATCTGCCCAACTGCTCGTGGATTCTCCCATACCAGGGAATAAAATTTCCAACCCTTCGTGCCTGTTCTTACAGCTCAGCTGGCTGCATGCTTAGATTTGTCATTATAGAGCCCTTTTAGAACTTATTTAAATGGTTTTATCAAGTGGTGAGTGGGTTAAATTCTGTGTTTTGCAATGCAGGAATAAATGTTTTCAAATAGTAACATTTTGTAGTGAATGAAAGGATGCTCCCAGTCATTGGATGGTTCTTCTTTGGCAGTGGGAGACTTGGATTTGTTGGTTGATATTTTCTAGGTAAGAGTAAGTAATGGCTTCTTCCCATAAATTCAGTAATATTTTAATTTTGGTGATTCAGTCTTTAATATAAATACAGTAAAGTGACAGGCTTCATGCCCTTAGTGTTTAGGGCTTTTAGTCATCCTTAGAATTAATTCTGGTTTCGGCAGAAGCATTTATTATTAAGGAAAACACAGACTCAGATTTAATTACTTGGATTTCTTTTTAAAACACATTTTAGGAACATCTGTGGATCCTAATGAAGCCAGTGAGGTTCCCAGACCCTAAAAACTGCCTAAATTTTGCAGCAACATGGGAGGAGGGGACGGATTAGGGTGGAGGGCAGGGTACTGTGAAGATTCCTGGCATATATTTTCAGATGACTTACTGTATTTTTAGCTGGTGGGTATGTTTGGTGTCATTCATTTTAGGCAGTAAGACCATCCATTTATTCTATACTGCTCAAATTTCTGGGTTTTCTGTAAAATACAGTGAAGTTTTCTTGTGAGGCTGATGTAGAGTTGGCTGATTCTCAGCTGTGAAAGAAATACTTACGTTGATTATCTTTGCTTCACTGTTTTCTTTAGATTTCAAGAGGTTGTGCTTAACATTTCAAAATTAGTTAGAGGACTCCTTTCAGACTGCTAAATTATACCTACCAGAAGGCTGCAAAGCGAGCTCTGCGTGCCTGCCTCAACTTAGCTGCTCTTGATGGCACTGCAAATAAATTATATATGTAAGCAAATTATTTTGAAAGCAGTAGTTTTTAAATTGGGACAGGGCTTCTCTGTGTGTTCATACATCTCGTGCTGTAGCTGGTTAACAGGTGAATTTGAACCTCTTCCAAGTTTGGTGTCGGATTTTCAGACAAGCACAATGCACAAATTCTCCTTTCTGCCCTCTACAAAGAGGAAGGAAGGGGAAAAAAAGCCCCAAATCTATTTCAGTACTTTCTCAGAAGTTTACTTGTATAAATTTCTCTTTTTCTGTGAAACTATATTTTAAAGTTCTTGAGGAATGCTAGAATAATTGTGCTTTTTTAGTGACTCCTATAGATTAATGAGAAGGATGTGTCAGGACTCTTAGAGAACACTAGTTTTAAAATAAATAAATAAAAATATTTAAAATAATAAAGTATGTAACTAATGGCAGCACAAAATTTTGAGTAATTTTAATATTTTTTTGAAATCAACGTGAGATTAGCAGATGCTTTTGCACATTTATAC
The DNA here is from genome assembly GCA_013397815.1 of Aleadryas rufinucha. Lineage (NCBI taxonomy): Eukaryota > Metazoa > Chordata > Aves > Passeriformes > Aleadryas > Aleadryas rufinucha. The sequence goes on along the minus strand of VZTH01018422.1, from coordinate 256,505 downwards.
AAATATTTATGGCAACATCAGTGAAGCTTTTCCTTCACCCTCAGTTCTCTGCAATGTCTGCCCCGACCCGAGAGCCCAACTCTGCTTCACACGAACACAGACATCACCAGGTTTAAGAGTTTTGCCTTCAAGTCAGTTCTTTTGTTCTCTGTGGTCTTGTAATTACATTTTCTTAAATGCAGTTCTCTCCACTGTTGTGGTGCAGAGGAGTTTCAAGGCAGGGAACTGTGCATGTGCAGCAGCTCCTGCGAGTGTAAACTGAGAGGAGAGAAATGTCTCTTATCTTTTTCCGTTATCTCTGCTTGCCTCACTTTTTTGGGGGTTGGTTTCCACCTCAGGAGCACATTGCTGCCAAGTGAATCTAGTGAAAATCGTAGAAACAGTGCTTGAGGCTTCGGGGTGACTTGTTTCACTTGTAAATGAAAATATTCCGCTGTACTCTAAGGTCCTGTTTTGTTCCAGATAAATCAGCACATGGTACCAAATTAACTTCATTGTTCTTAGAGAGCACTTTATTACAGATATTCTGACTTGGGTGTGTTCTTACCGGTTTTCTTAAAATTAGGGATTAATTTGTGTGCTTAGAATAATCCAAAGTGAGCGTTGGCCTCTGCTGATACTCCGGGAGCTGCGAGTTCTTGTGTGCTCAGATCCCCTGAGAGCAGGGCTGGTGACGTGGGCAGAACCTGCTCATGGGGTTTGTGTCTGACCCCCCCAAATGAGCAGCAAGGTGGCTGCCCTTGAGTCATCGCCTGAACGTCGTGGGCTAATCTAAGTGGCATCCTGGAGAGTTGTGCTGCAGCATTCAAGGCAGCAGCACAAACTGATGTGACTGATGGTATTTGTGGATTATATCAACATCAGTGGATTATCTGCAGCAGCAGCAGGAGGAGGACTGGAAACAAGAATGAATAATATACTAAACAACTAACTAAAAGTAGCTAATGAACAGGAAAAGTAGGAGAATTACAGACTGTAGGGTTTACAGTTGTTGTATACTTGACATCCTTTTGGTGATTTCTGTGAGAAAGATTGGGAGAACCTAATGGAGGGATGACAGCAAATATTGGGCAATTTTCTGGAGAAGAGGAATTGTCTCGAGCAGGGAGTTGAAGTATTTGTTACAGCTGGGTTTGGTTAACAGGAGGTGAGTTGGGTTTGCCATTGAGGGTGGTAACATCAGGGACAGCTCTTTATATCTTGCAAATGAAGAATTTCTGAGCAATGTAATTTGTTTCAGCAAGAATTGGTTTGCTCAAGTGTTTCACTTGTAGCCAGAGGGAGTGAATATTTACAGGAGAAGGCAGGGGGAGGAATTTTATTCTATAATCAAACCCCACCACTGTATTAAAAACCAGTTTGCTTAAAGGTGGCATTACTGGACAGCATTGCAGAAAGCTTGAGGTTTTGACTCAAAAGAGGTTTGGCAGCACTGAGTAAGAGCCTCGTGTGTGTGTTTGTCTGCCAAGCACAGTATTTAAACGACGGGAGCGTGTTTCTTTGTCATTTAGCCCTCTTGCAGAGAGCAGGAAGATCTTAACCAAAAATTACAAGTCATTGTGATCCAGAAACTCCCTGCAGCAGCTAAATCGTTGTCTTGCTGTTCATATTTAATGTTACCCTTGGTTCTAGGAATAAGAATTGAAGTGACTTGAGTATCCTGAATACACGTTTTTGATGGCTTCGGTAGAAGGTGTCATTCCAAGAGTAGTTTCTTCCTAAATAAAAAAATAATTCTGTAACTTCCATGTGTGCACTGTTTCCAGGTGTAGTTATCATAGGCCTAAATTATTTAAACCATAAAGCAGCATCTTGCAGGAAACTTCTATTCCTATGATTTTTTTTTTAACGTATAAATATTTCAAGTCTTTGCAAAAGACAAACCTTGTATAAAAATACTATATCACCCATGAGTAGGAGAAGTTATTAAAGGTAGGCACAGGCTGAGTAATGAAATGGGGACATCAGGTTCCTCAGAATAGCCTGTTACTAAGGGATGCTGAATCCAAGGTAAAAACTCCTGTTTCTTCTCATTTCTAGTTTTTTCAGACCTATTTAACTATGCCTTGAATATATCCAGTGTGATGTTGATGATGGTAGTTACTGTGGATAATGATCAGCTGTTGCAGCAAAAGGATTCACTCAGATTTTTAATTTAGGAAGCAGAATGCTGATTTTTTTATAAACTTGGCCAGCAAACAGAAACCAAGATGATGGCAGTCTTGGATGTCACTTCAGCCTTCTATCTGCTTTCCCAGGGATCAGCAATAGTACTTGGAGATTTAAGTGGTTTGGTCAGCATTACCTTTTTCAGCCTTTATATTTCCATAATAGTTCATAAACCTGCAAATAATGGTCTGCTCTGAGCTGAGCCAAAAATGAGTAATTTCCTTTTTTCTCCACAGTACCTCAGAACTAGTCTGTAAGATTCTCCCCAATGGAAGAATGAGACACGTAATATACTGGAACCAGGGCTCATAAGAGAACCAAAATTCAATTAAAATAATCCTAAGAATTCTGGTTTTGGGTTTTTTTCTGCATGTGCAGAGCAGTCCCTTCATCCTTCATCTGCCCAATTGCCATTTTAATAAGCTTTTAGGTGTTTATTAGAAAATGTGCCATTAACTTGCATCTGTTCCACTCCAGGAAATTGGCTGTTGTCATCTGTTTTCTTCCCAAAATATTGGCTATTCCCTGTATGAGACTTCACCCCCTTAAATACAGTATTAAATATGGTGTTGATGCAGGCAGAGTCATCTTGTGCCTGTTCTGTTTTCCTGTTGTTGCTGCAAACAAATGTGAAGAATCCTTCCAAAAAGAAAAATCCTCAAGGATCCTTCATTAGATGTACTCCTGGGAATTGGTAATAGATACTTGAATATCATTCATTTTAGGAGCAGGATTTTGATGCCTATTAAAATCAAGGTGCACGCTAAATATTTACTCTGTTTGTTTGGAAATGTGTGTTCCTTTTAACACAGCTCCTCTTGCAGAGGAAATGCTCAGCTCACCAGAGCACTGTGCAGTGCTTCACTGGGATACTGGGGTTCCCACTGAACTGGGACCTTGGTTTCCCAGTTCCCAAATGATGCTGTGCAGGCCCTTGGCTGGCCTTGTGCAGGAGCAGCTGGTACAGCAAGAAGAGCTCGCGAGTTCTGGGGGCCAAGGCTTGCAGCAAGCAGAAAAAAAAAAAAGGAAATGTTAATTTAGGAACTCAAAAAATCCCCTGATAAAGAGGAGGGAGAAATGCCAAAGGGAAGAAACAATAGTGTTGCTCTAAAAGTGGTGTTCTAAGCTCAAACCTAAGACTGGAGCTGTCCTGATCTCATCTGTGCAAGGTCTATAAAATCCAATTACTCTGATATCCAGAATTTAAATAACTAGAAACTTTATGTCTAGTCTTGTCTTGCTTTTAGCTTTCTTTACAGTGGGAAAAACTGTCCAAGTCAGTGATAAGGAACCATTTTATTTGGGGAGGAGTTTGAAACACCACCCAAGGATGATGTCATTCCTGACACTGTTCATGTCCTGATTGGAAATCTGCGATGGTGAAAGAGAGAAGTGTGTATTAGGAATGCTGTATCATTGTACACCTATTAGGCATTGTTTTAGATGTTCTAAAACAAGTCTTGGCATATAGAGCAGCTTACTGGGTTTAGAGAAGACTGATCTACTTTTTAACTGAAAAAAAAAAAAAAATCATTACTCAGAGCATCTGGTAAAGTGATAGTGCACTGATTTCAGGCTACAGTGCCTTTTTTTTTTTTAAATGTGTTTAAAATGGAAAAGGTACCGAGGTCTTTGCAGGTAAAATCCAACACTGTACTTTAAAACATTAAAGGAGAAAAGACTTGGAAGCATCTGAAAAGGAAGTGGATTGTTAGAGTTGCTTGAGAATTTCTTTTGCTGTCTGTTTAGGTAATCATAATTAAAAAATGCCTGAATGATCTTAATAACACATGATTCAACTGACAAGCACTAATTGCTCTCTATCAGGCCAAGAGAAGATGAATGTTGTCAAGAAAACCACAAGTCAGACAAGCTGATTCTCTTCTAGTCTGACACCATGTTCCCATGTACAAACCAGTTTTTACTGGAGTCTTTCCAACATCAAAAGAAAATCCTTGCCTTCCCATTAATTTTCGTTGCTGGCAGGCTCGAGCTGTTTGTGACGAGTTACTTTCGTTACTATTGCTGGGCTGCTCATGCACAGGGTTGTGCAAAGGCAAAAATGTAAACAGGTTTCTCAACTTCTCCTTATCTTTGTAGTTAAACTGAGCACATTCTTACACTGAAGTATAAAGCATTAGGCATAAAAACCCCCTTTTTTTTTAATTGTCACAGCAATCCTTTTCTTTTTTTTTTCTTTGCCCTGCAATGTGCAGTGCACTGGGCCAGGTAGGATAGCAGTATTTTTCTTCAAAGATCTTCTTTTTTTTAAGACAACCTATGCAAATGCAGTGAAAAATCCCAGTTTTGTATAGCAGATGCTATCTGGCAGGATTTCCTGCAAGGTGATGTGTATCTAGTGCCATTTCTTTTGTTTTAAAGATGCCTTTTTTGTCTGTGCTCTAGTCAAATTAGAAACTTGTCCTTTGTTGCTTGACTTTACTGTATTTCTTGATTTAGATACAAGCAGTAGGAGATATTCCACATTGGTTCATACTTTCCATTTATATTTGGATGTGGGTTGCTCCATGGTGTTTTAAGGGTATGGGTCACTTGGGCAACCATCTACCCAGATAAATCTAACGACCTTTCTTGTCCACAGGGTTTAAAAAGCAGTGCCTGCTTTGAGCTAAGTAAATTCTGATTTTGTCACTCCAGCGTTAATTACGAAGGGAGATCATGTTATGTTTTAATGTAGGTTTGAGACTCTTAAAAAAAAAATAAAAACCAAGAAACCCTGGGATCTTTCTGTAAACAGAATATCTCCTTTAACCAGATATTTTAAGTTGGATCATTAAACCTCTCCCCAGAGCTCAGTAGTGCCAATTCATCTTTTAATTAGTTTTTCTGAGGAAGAGGGATATTGACGTGGTTGTGCATGCACCCTGCTCTCTGGAAGGACTTTAACTCAATCCACTTTATGGTTTTATGGAGGAGACGGAAATCAGCTCCTTAAAACTTCACTGTAATTCTCAAACTTCAGTTCTTAAACAGCACTGTCAGTTACCAATCTTTGTAACACTTCCTTGCCATATTTGATGAGTGTTTTAACTACTGGATGGCCACCTTTAGCGTGTCTGGAGACAGGGCATCTTAAAAGGACTTTGTGCAAGGTGAAACTTGGAATTCTCACTCAAATTTGGCACTTAGAACAGAATCCCCTGTCAGCATCTTGGTGCTAAACCCAGAGTTGAACCAGAGGGGTAATGAACTCCTTTTCCTTACCAGATTTCTTTGCTGGTAACAAAAACCCCCTTGCTGAAGGGTAATGTTGAAGCACAGAGGGAAGGATGGGTGAAGAACATGTGAAGGGAGCATTGAGCATTCCTGACTTGTTTTCCAGCAAGTCCCAGTCCCTCCTATTTACAGGGTCACCCTCACAGATACTGTTCCCCAGTGCTGGGCTCACTGACAGTAGAAATGAGTAAATAAATCAGAGTAGAGAGGCAAGACCACGAACTGACAGTGGGTTGATTTGTCATTTCAAATCTCCTGAAAACAAAAAAGTACCTGTGTTTCTGTGTCAAAACTATTATCAAATCTATCTGAAATTATAATAATCTCTGACAGTTTAACAACATCACGGGTTATAAAAAGCATCACGATAAGTTCCTTTTCTCAATTTTTGTGTGTGATGGGGGAGCAACAAATTCCCTTTTTCCTCAAATGGTGCCCAGTGCTGCTGGTGCTGCACACCCAGGGATGAGGGGATGTTTTCAAATTGGAGGGCAGAGCCCTGTGCTGTCAGCTGGAGCTGAGATCCTTTCAGGGCAGCAACAGGAGAGGATTTGTTTGTTCCTACTTCAGAGTTTTCTGCAGAAAATAATGAGAACCCTAGAGTCTGTCCTGAAATGACAAAATCCTTTGCTTCTGTAGAAAAGTGAACAACTATTTAAAAAACGAAAAGGGGGGAGGAGGAGGGATTAGCATGGAGACTATAACTGTTACCTGAAAAGCACCAGCCAGTCATGGGGTATTCTGAAAATAGCCGTGATCAAATCTAGTTTAATTCTTTCACAGTGGGTTAGATATGATAATTCTGGCATGTATTTGAGTAAAATATATTTAAAATAAAATTGCTCCAGCACATTCTGCTGTACAGAACAAAACAGTGTTGGGGTATCTGTAATATCACAGGTCTGATACTTTGCAATGATATTTTTTTGCAGTGGATTATCTAAGAAATAATTTGGGAGTTGACTTTCTAGAGCGAGGCATCCCGTTGGATATTTGTCCCCAAGGCAGGTACCAAGCTGCTGTCCATGAGCAGACATCCCCCTGGGCTCTGGTGGGCTGAGCAGTGTTTGTCCCCTGTCACAGCCCTGTGTGTGTGTGTAGGGTGCTGGCAGCTCTGGGGCGTGTCAGTGCCATGGTGTCCCTGCACTGGGGCTCTGTCCCCTGCCCAGCACAGCAGGCTGCAGGTGCCGAGGTGTCAGTGCCTACCTTTAGTGCATAACCCGTGTTTGCTGAGCGAGTTCTTTGGCACGGCTCCGGAGCCGGGGAGGAGCCTGCCAAGCAGTGATAAGCAGTGCCATCTAGGGTTGAGCCTGGCCAGGATCTCATCCTCAGAGCCCTGGCTGAGCGCTCAGCCGCAGCCCGGCGCTGGAAGGGTTCCAAGGGCAGAGTGTGTCATTACTCACACAGAAATATGGTTTTCTTTAGATGATAATATGTATTTTAAAAGTACTGAACAGCACGCCCTGAGTCTTAGCAAGAACTTTTAATCCTCGTGTTACATCCAAGTACATACCTGTGCCAGGGAGACTTGAGGTTGTTTTTGCTGGGTCTGTGATGTTCCGTGAAGTCTGGGGTGTTCCATGGCGTGTAGGGAGGGGATGAAGCATTTGGGCTGTTCTTTAGAACCTTCTGGCTGCTGCATGTGGGAGAACTTGTGCTTGAGGAAAAGTTACTGCATACATTTGATGAGGAATAATGGAGTTTGATCATATGGTTGAGCAGACCTACCCACGCCAGATGAGTTGCCCAGAAATCACTGGGTGTCCTGTCTGGGTCTCGATGGCACTGCAGACCTTATCTTTTTCAGAGGTGGGATTGGAATTAAAAATTTCATCCTTTCCATGTGGCAACATGTTTGAAGTTCTGAGCAGCAGAGTCCTGTGACAGCACATTCATGTTTATGCCGTGCATCTCCATTCCTTCTGCTTTGCAGCTGAGGCATTCCTTAGGGGCAAAGACTGGAGAAAAGTCAGCTCCAGAACTGACCCAGAAGGGAAAAAAAATTTGGTTTACAGATTTCTCTGAGGTTTGTGTGTAGCTTTGGGGGAACTCGTTAAACTTGACAGCAGATGCTCTGGTCTTGTCAGCACCATCCAGAAAGGCCCCGTGGTTTGGGCTTTGGATTGCAGTTTTCCACAAACACCCACATCATTTTAGGGTAAGGAATTGAAGAAGGTGCCAACGTTGAAGTTCTGTCCTGTCCTTCTGCACCCAAACTGCCCAGTCTGGGGCCCACACTGCACTTATGAGGCTTGCTGGGGACACTTGAGCACAGCCTCTGCACAAAGCCATGGAGAGCAAAGCAAGCCCCAGCCCTGGTCCCTCTAATCCCCCCCGTCTGTCCCCATGCCCTTGGCACACACAGAGTGCTGCCTTTCTTCAGGAAAACTCAGGAGCCAATTCCCAGCTGCTGGGGGTGCCTGTGGACAGGCTTAGGTTTGCATTAATTTTCAGCAATGTTTAAGTTCAAATGACTGTAACTTATAGCAGCAAAATCATACTTTAGTGGACAGAAACAACTTACTTCCCAAACTGCTGAGCAGCCTGTGCCACCTTCTGTTGCCAAAGTATAGCAGGATGTACAGTGGTCTGTGGATTTGATTTTTTTTTCTTCATCTGGGGGGTTTTCCTGGGTGGAAAATTCCTTCCTGGTGAAGGAATGTGGTGAGTTTATGTGAGGAGAGGGGCTGGAGGAATGGAGCCACATCCATCAACTGCAGCTTGTGCTCAGCAATTCTTGTGAATTCCGTGGGCTTGAAGGGCCCCTTCTGACCCATGTACTCAACCTTTGTTCAGCTTTCAGTTCATCTTGAAAATCATTCATTTTCCAAGGAACTTACTTGCCTTTTGGTTGTGTGCTTTAGCCAGGGGGGTTGACAGTGAGCTCAAGCTGCTTAAAAGGTAGTTATTTTAGAGATGCCCTCCACCCCACCCCAAAGCAGTAAGCATGGTTTGCCTTGGCATTCCAGATCCCTGCTTCTTCCTGTTGGAATTTCTCTATTTGCTAGCTTCAGGCTCGCTGATTTCCTTATTTATTTAAATTTTTTTAACCCTTCATTTTTTTTTCCTCTGAAAAGAACTGGTATAAACTTCTCTGTGTTCTTTCTTGGCTCTCCTGATCAAATGACTAAAGGCTGGAGTGGGAAGAATGTCTGGCCTTCAAGTCTGTGATCTGCTGATTCATAGATAAATATCCTATAAAATACATAGTTGAGCTGCTCTAAGTTTAGGGCTGAATATTCTTTCATGATCTGTTTGGGAAAGCAGCCACAACTTGACTCAGACTTTCCAGTTCAGTATGTCTTGGTTCCAGTATGATTAAGTTCATCAGCCTGACTTAAAGTGAAGTCCTGGTTCTTGCTCCTGTGTGCTGAACTCATCCAAGTGCTCTTACACTGTTTGGAGAGCCAGGTGAGCCAGCCTTGATATCCCCCTGGCAAAGCTGCAGCACTGTGGGCCTCAAACAGAAATATCTGTGATCCTGGAGCATTTGAAACTCATCCTGGCAGGGGCCCAACTAAATAAATTAGGCCTGGATTCAAAGTATTAAAAAGAAAAATCTATTTATCAAACTGTTTAAGAGTATGGGCAGAAAAAGGCCAAAAGCTCTTTTACCCCCCTTTTTTTCCCTGCCCCCAAAAGGGAAGTTCAGAGAGGAACTGGTCTGTGTAAGTGTTTAGTTTTCTGTGGTGAAGAAAATAAATGTTTTTGTAAAATTTGCACTTGTGGGGGAAGAGAGAAAAGAGAATAATGAAGATGAATGCTGAACACAGTGATACATAGTCCCTACTTGGTTTTCTGTGGAAAAAAATAATTATGTAGCAAAATAAATTATGTACAGTGTGAGAAGCACTTGTTTTCTTTCTTGATCTTGTTAAAGCATTTCTTAACACAATGGCTTTTTTTCTCAAGTATTAGCATTAATTACTGAAAATGTTAATAGGTTTTGTGGATTGTACAAGTGGGAAGACTAGCAACAACCTGATATTTCAAAAGAAAATAATATTCCATCCTCTAGATTCAAAGATAATTCAGGAAAGTAATAAAAGCTTGTGAAATCGTGTGGAAGAAAGCTTTATGTCACTTCACTCCTTCATCAGATAGAAAGCAAATACCTCATTTCATTGGCCAAAACTCTGTGTCTTGGAAATGACCCTGTAATTTTTTATTTTGCAAGTCCCTGATTTTCATACCTTTCAGTGGTCTCTTCCCTCCCCTCGTGGAGCAGAAATCTCCCGCCCTGTGAGTCTCGGGGCGTTCTGGCACTCGGGGCTGCTGCTTCCTGCAGTCAGCGTGCACCAACCACCACGCTGTAAATCACACACTGCAGGGCTTCATTAAAAATCTGGAGAACCATCTTATGACTGGGCTGATGATCTCATTTTATCCATACGTGGTACTTATTAAATAAATACCTTTGAAGCGTAGGAAACCGTCTGGGAACCGACTGGTGTTTCTTCCTCTGCTCTGTTATCTTAATTTGATTGGTAGGACAGAAGTCCTGAAGATATTTTCTAGGGGAAATATACATTGGAAGTAAAGCAGTGCTATTCTTAGCTCTCTTTGCAAACTTCCTACTTTCTTTTCTTTCTTTTTTTTTTCCCCCCTTGTGACTTTGCTGTTCTTCAGGTGCTTTAACTTTGTATTTACCCTGATTTCCCCCGAGGGGAGGATTCGGTGAAGTCCTGAGCACGTTTCAGACCTGACTCCAAGGCAACAGGAGGTTTTCCAAGAACTAATTCTGGCTGTTTCTATGAGAATCCTTGTCAGCACATTTTTTGCTGTAATGAAACGGTGAATAAACGCGAGTATTTTTGGTAACAGTGGTACACCACACCTCTAGGAGCCTGTTCTTTGAGGATGGGTGCGCTGGGAGACTCGGGAATTGCACATCTTGTGCGTGTTTGTGCTTCAGTTATGAGGAAATGTTTGTGCCAAGAGGCCGGGACAGAAGCTCTCGGGAGTGGGCTCTTATTGTTTCACCAGGAGAAATACTGAGCCTCTCACCTTCTGTGCCTGTTGGCTGGTTAGCTGGAATCAGAGCCGTGAAACCTGACTGAGGGCATCATCTCCTTCGGTGTGGTCTCCTTTGGAGGCATCCAGAGGCAAGCTCCTGCCATTGTGGGCACACTGGATGGGAGAATCTCCAGCCTGATGCTCGATGTCCTGCCTGAGGAGGGCCTGTCACCCATCCTGTGTCTGTCCCTACAGATGGAGTTCTCCCATCATGACCTCTCAGTGCTGTACCACCTTTGCAATGAAAGTGCCTCTTCTGAGCATCCCAAAGAATGGTTTTGGCTGTTGCTCCTTAATTCAGACCCTCCCAATTCAGACTGTGTCACTCTTAGCTTTAGCAGAGCGTTGCCTGCAGCATGACATGAGCTCTTAGTTGCCAGGCTTTGTAGAAAGCTCCTGTGTTAGGAAAGCCAACAAATGCTTTGCACAAGGACGTAGCTACTCACCTGAGCCCTGATTTTTACATATTGGTGGTGTTACCTCTGCAAAGCCGGGCTCTGTATTTGACAGAGGGAGCAGCAGCTGGAAAACACCCAGTGAAGAGAAGGAGGAACCAATCACCCAGCATTTAGCCCAGCACTGCTGCACATTGTGTTCTGGACTTCCCAAATTGGATTGAACGTTTTGATTGAAAAGATTGTCAGCACTATGCAAATGAGAGGGAGAAGTGAAAGTGCATCTCGTGCAAGTAATTCCTATGTAGATAATTTGCCATAAAAATTTATATTGCAGTCCTTAAAACCTTCAGAGATTTATTCTGTCTAGGGAAAGGTGATTTATGTGGTATTAAAACACTTTTTATGTTCCAGTCCTTTAGATTTAATGTTTATTGCCTATAAAAATGAAATCTTCCTGTGGATATTTAAAAGTTTTGGTACTGTGTGAAATATATATTCAGCTTAGAATCTGAAATGCTTTAGAGATGCAGTAAATAAGTGATGGAGTGTTACCTCAGGTTCACCAGCCTCGGCAGTCCAGCCTTACTCCAGGGCTGAATCCATTATGTAGGTGGCATTCTGCTTACCTTAGACATATGGTAAAGGGGAGCATGTAATGACAGAAGTAATGTGTAATTTTGTCATTCTGTTTGGGCTGACTATTTAGGGCACTTTGTGTACTTGGTTTTTTTGACTGATGTGCGTAGTCAGTATTAAAATGCAGCAGTAGCTTTATTCCTTACCCACAAAGGGCTGGATTAAAGCACAAGATTAGGGCACGCTGCAGGAGTGTCAAAAGAAGGAAAGGCATTCTGCATCATTTCTCTAAATATCCCTTACCTGTGGTAATGGGGGAGCAGGGCAGGCAGTGCAGGGCTGCTGCAGTCCCTGTGGATAGATGGGCAAGGAGGAGTCCATTTCTCATCTAATTGTTGGTGATTTTTGCTATCTCTGTTACTGTTTGGGCAGACACAGAAGAAACTGTACTGCTTTGAAAGCGTAATTCCCAACCTCACCGTGTAGGTCCCTCTCCCCTTTTATCATGGACCATTTTCTAGAGCCTAATCTATCTGTCTGGAAATGTATCAAATACAAAGCATGAAGGATAGAGCAGCAGATCAAGTGAGGCTTTACACAAAAATAGGAAGGTGGGTGTAGGAGGTTGTTTTGCCTTGTAGCTTCTGTAATGGTGGTGCCCTGAAGAAGTAACTGAGGTAACACACTTTGCTTCTTCCCAAACATTTCCCAGCGTTTCAGGGTCCATCCCACAGCAAACCTGTGCCAGTTCAGCCCTAAACAGCGTCCTGCTGAGTGCTGAGGGAGATCGAGGAAAGGCTGGCAAGTCCTTTGGGGATTTTTCATCTGCAGCTGCAGGTGGATCGCTGCACGTGGAGCACACAGATTAAAGACTGATTTACAGTCAGGTAACTCGTGCACCCAGGGATGATGTGCAGAACAGTGCTGAGGGCTCACCAGCAGTGACTGCTTTGTTTGCAGGGGTACATCAAACAGCAGCCAGCCATCCCTTCCCAAACTGCTGGTTTCTAGCAGGAATCTAACATTGCTGTGGGTGCCTGGCCGGATTCCCCTGCAGCCCCAAGCCCTGGTCCCCGGCGTTCTCACACCTCTGCCTCCTCCCCGTGTGGGAAGAGATGGGATGCAACCGGGATGTCGCAATGCCAGGCAGCCAAGGGGATGGCAGCGGTTCAAGGGGAGCTCTGGTGAAACTTCCCAGGGCTGTAACTGTCTGTGCCCTGGCACGGGAAAGCCAAGGAAGCGTTGGAGTAGCAGTGAAAGTCAGGGATGTAAATGCAGCACTTGATGCTGCATGTCAGAAAAGGTGTTTTGTTTGGTGTTTAGAGGCGAAGCCAACCAGGTGTCCTCAGGTCTGTGTGGGTAAAGCAGCTCTCAGAGTGGGACAGACAACAAAATATACCGAAGAAGTGTCAGAAGAAAACCTTTATTTAAAAAATACACAAACAACCAACCTCCCAGCAAAGCCTAACACACCCCTCCCTTGCATTTTTATTCTGGTCTGCAGAAGAACTCTGGGAAGCCAGGATCATATTCTAAATGTCTTTTTCCTGGGTGTTGTGAAAGAAGTGCTTACAGGGTTGAGAAATATGATTTAGCTAAATTTAAGAGAAAAACAGTAGCTGAAAAAGTACTCAGGCTTTAGCTGGTGATTGTTGGTCTTGGCTCCCTCATTGCCCAGGTTTGCATCTCTAACATGAGGTGACCACTGCATTTCAGGCTTTCTCTTCCCCCAGTGCTGGTTCTGTGGATCCAGAGAATTTTCTGCAAGGTGTTCTCAGTGACCTGCTTTGGATGCCTGTCCATAATGCAAAATTAAACTCTCATATTTTTTGTGTACTGAAGTCTGAAAAGCCTTAAGAGGTTTTAGGCTCTCTGGGATGCTGCCGTTGGAACAGATGTCTACAGATGTCTTTGTGTAGAAAAAAATTATTGTTTTATTTAGATTATCCTTTGTACTTATCGCCCAGATACACTGCCAAAACCCAGCTCTGGTGGTCTGATAATTCCATGGTTTTGTGGAGTTTCATATTTGTTCACTTGCTGCTTCTGCAACAAGCTTAGTAGCTGCATGTACACCCAGAAATGAGTTTTCTTTTAAATACGTAGGTGTTCTTTAGCTACATTTTTTTCTTCTTCTTTTCCTAATCATGAAGGATCTAAAGTGAGCAAGAAAGAAAATCAGTTCCAAAGTGAAACCTCTATTGTTTGATATAATGTGTAGCATGTTGTGTCATCTCAAAAAAGGCATTTTTGGATCGGTTTCATATTGTCAGGCCTGGGGCTTTATAGTGTTCCATCGGTTTTCTCAGCAGAAGTGTTTGCTGGCATTTGGATGAGGGTGTCCAACCTCTTGTCTGCATGTATGAAAGCTAAAATCTGGCTTCTCTTCAAGAGTGTCTAGATAAAGGATGGAGATACTAGAGGCAGTGAATCTGAGAGAGTAGCTCAGAGGTAACGCAGCTATTTATTTGTGGTTTGCTGAAAAAGCACATGGGGTTGGGAGAATGGCAACAGCAACTTCAGGCTGTTCACTAAAAACCTGCAGTTTGCTGCTCTAGGTCACCAAATTCAATGCTGGTTTGGGGTAAAAATGTGTTTCTGAATGAATACATAATATAGATAGGAAATTGTTCATGAGGACCTGACTTTTGTTCCTAAAGGACTCAGATAATCCTAGAATCATAAAACAGTTGGGTTGGAAGGGACCTTGAAGATGATCTACTTGGTTTCAGCCACAGCAAAAGAGAGGGGAGGTATTTCCATTTTATCAGAAAGTGGTGCTCTTTATTTCAGTTTTCATACAGGAGAGAGAGATGTGTGTGTATTTATATATATGGACTGAAAATCACTGTATGACAGAGTGCCTGGCAAAGCCACAAACATAAATGATTTCTTGGTAATGAGATCACTTGTGTCCCTGGTACATCATCTACCTCCCCAAATTGTCGGGAAGCAAAAATTACTGTATTGGAGATAACTGTATTTGTAGTTTCTTTCTGAGCGTGGGGAGGGAGTGAAGTAATCTGTTCCATCAGCTTGTAAAACTGAGCTAATTAACAGACAATCAGCACTGATTGAGACAGCTGCATTCTTTACTGCGGGATTGTAAACACAGAGTCTTCACAGAATTGTTTTTACTGCCCTAAAGTGCAAGAAATTGAAATTGTATTTGATAGCCAAAATTAAGGACTTTTTAGTGCCAGTGTATCATAGCGAGGTTGACAGTGCCACTGCAGCTAAATCTGTTGTTTTCATTCTGGGGTGATTTGTTACAGTGAATAGTGGAGGAATTCTGTAAATTATCAACAAAGATTTTTTTTTTTTCTGGTTAAAAATGTGTTTTAGCTGTCCTGTCTACCTTAGCTGTGATCATGGAGCAAGTAGATATTGGCTGTCCATGGCTTGGTGCTCATCCTGGGAGGCATCTACTGATTGGAAATGCCAGATTTGCAGTGTTTAAAAACTCTTTTATGAATGCCTTTCTTAATACATCACTTCTGGAAGATCTTTAAATAATTCCTGATGTACAGTTTAGGGTATGCTATTAGAAATGTTGGTTTAAAAACAGTCAGTCCACGTTAAAAATACAGAGAATAGTCCTTGTGGCTCTGAACCAGCACCATTATTAGCATGGAGCATGTTAGTTTTTGTTAAATGCAGTTCTGGCTGCTGTCAGCTCCAATCCGGCCTCCTTGTGACTGTACATCAGCTAATTTTACTTCATGAGTCAATTCTGCTATTTTCCTTTTCATGTCACAGAAAATGAGCTTAACTAAGAACTGCAATATGTTGTTGGGAAACACCTAGAAAAGGCATTCTGCATTGCACCGCCTCTGCCTCTTGATTTCGGTTCAGCGCAAAGTGTGGTTGGTATTTATTTATGCTGGACTGTAATCATCAAGATTAAACATAAAAACCTGTAAAAAAATCTCTGAAAGGCTTCAGAATCTGGTCTTCTCTTTAATTGTCCAAAATATGTCGTGTTTGCTATTGGCATTGAACGCCAGATATACGTTTCTCATTGTGTGTTGTCATGCCAAACTGAGTCCCTGTTTGGGGTTTAGATCAGAAAGGATGCTAAGATGCCTAAATGGGACTTTTTAGTAGTAGGAAAAGCCTAAATAAAGAAATTGTTGCTTTCTTGTTTCCTATTTATATGTATAATTTTTTAGAAAACATCCACCAATTGCATTTACAGGCAACTTCTCAAAAAAAAAAGCTGTGTTTTCCCATCATGGGAAACTGCCTAAACCTTACAGCAATGCCCAGAAAGTCAACAAACTCAGAGCAAGGGAGGAAGCACGTTAGTCAGGAGTCAAGGACCGTTCCCTGGAAACCCTCTGCCAAATACTCTTCCTGCTTAAATTGTTTATCAAACAGCAATTTCATTTGCCAGTAATTTTCTTCTGATCTTGTTTTTGTTACTACTGATTTCTTAACACAAGTTCCCCATCCAGCTTCCTCCTTGTCCCTGTCCTGTGCCCGCTGCTCCGTGGAGCTGCTGAGCAGCTCTTCCACAGGCAGCAAAAGCCACCAGTGAAGGAGCAAATCAGAATTTCAATGTGTCCCTGGATCAGCAGTAAAAGGGGAGGTGAAATTGGGTCTGCTAGAAGGGGGCCGCTGGACAGCGTTTCCATTATATATTTTATAGGTTTTCCCTAGTGCACATGCCTGTGGTTAAGGATTTTAAATTTATAACAACAAAAAATTCCAAGTTATGCCTGGCCCCATCTTTCCAAACCATATTTGTCATGGTAGGACAGTTTATTCATCCATTATCCCATTTCTGCAATGCCCAAAAACATGAGAAGGGAGCAAAACACGAGGTGATTAGTTCAAGTCCGTGGTAATTTTTTCCCATCCCTTAAGGAATTACTTTGTTGCAATGTGGTTTTAAAAGTATTTTTAGGTTGCTTTTTCAGTGTGTATTTATACTTTTGTTGGTAAATATTTTATATCCCAATGTTAGGAAACAGCTGACGTAGCTTTGAGATTAGAAATTGCATTTGGAGACTGAAGGATTATTGAGTGGTGGCTGGGATGGACTCAGGGTGGACACTGGTCTGTCTCTAATGGTTAACTTTGTTAAAAAATTAAAATAAAATTAATAACACATTTCATCAAAGAAAAATTGTGAATTTTTGTTCGAGAAGACAGTGTACTTGGGAGTTGGGAGAAGTTGACTAAAAGCTGAGCAACCAGTTTGTTTTCACTTAGAATACAAACAAAAAAGCTTNGCAAAAGCCACCAGTGAAGGAGCAAATCAGAATTTCAATGTGTCCCTGGATCAGCAGTAAAAGGGGAGGTGAAATTGGGTCTGCTAGAAGGGGGCCGCTGGACAGCGTTTCCATTATATATTTTATAGGTTTTCCCTAGTGCACATGCCTGTGGTTAAGGATTTTAAATTTATAACAACAAAAAATTCCAAGTTATGCCTGGCCCCATCTTTCCAAACCATATTTGTCATGGTAGGACAGTTTATTCATCCATTATCCCATTTCTGCAATGCCCAAAAACATGAGAAGGGAGCAAAACACGAGGTGATTAGTTCAAGTCCGTGGTAATTTTTTCCCATCCCTTAAGGAATTACTTTGTTGCAATGTGGTTTTAAAAGTATTTTTAGGTTGCTTTTTCAGTGTGTATTTATACTTTTGTTGGTAAATATTTTATATCCCAATGTTAGGAAACAGCTGACGTAGCTTTGAGATTAGAAATTGCATTTGGAGACTGAAGGATTATTGAGTGGTGGCTGGGATGGACTCAGGGTGGACACTTGTCTGTCTCTAATGGTTAACTTTGTTAAAAAATTAAAATAAAATTAATAACACATTTCATCAAAGAAAAATTGTGAATTTTTGTTCGAGAAGACAGTGTACTTGGGAGTTGGGAGAAGTTGACTAAAAGCTGAGCAACCAGTTTGTTTTCACTTAGAATACAAACAAAAAAGCTTGAGTTTATTTTTTTTTTTTCCAACAGCAAGTTCCCAGAACTCACACTGAAACATGCCTGTGTGTGTATATATATTATTGATTTATTGGTGGCAACCTGTATAGCAAGTTATAAATCCTGGTCTGTGTTACAGGACGTGTCTCGCTTTAAGCCTGGTCATGCTTCATTTACCAGCACAGCTTAGGCTGGAAGGGGGAGTAACTCAATACTTTAAATGATGTAACAGAGCTTAGTTAAAGAGTTGAACTTTCTGATATTTAAACCACTCTTTTAAGACTACGTTTTACTTTGATCTGTGGTCAAAAGAATTATTTAAAGTAGCTCACGAATCTGATCTTCCTTGGAAGCAAGACATTTGCTGAAGGTGTGTTATTACAAAATGGCAGCGTAATCCCCTTCCACCTGAGCACGGGCTGCTGCCTTTGGGCTTCAGACAAATGGCAAGAGTAGTGCATTCAGTAGTCTGTAATTATTCATCAGTTAATTGCCTTTTATTTTATATGGTTTTCGAATTTAAGGGCTAAAACTCATTTTAAAGTTGTCTACCAAAAACGTGGTTTGTGGATCGTGGGTCCTGTGCATCTCCTGTGTGGTTTGCTGGGATCAGAAACACAGTGGCTGTGTTTTATGGATCATGGATGCTGTGTATCTCCTGGCTCCCAGTTTGCTGGGGTCAGAAACATGGTTAAGCTCTCGGTTTTCCCTCAGTGTCCTTCTCTATTCCCTGTCACCCGTGTGTGTGTGTGTGTGTGGAGGGCTGAGGAGGGGACAGGGGACATTCCTCCTGCCCCGACCGGCCGTGACAGAAGCGGAGGGGATGGGCAGGGCAGCCTGGCCCTGGTGGGACCCAGCGTGCCATGATCTCCACAGAGTGGGTTTTTATGTTCTCTGTGGCCACTTCACCCACAGGGTAATTGGCTGCTGTGGTGTGGCCAGAGCTATGGTCAGTACGGCCACTGGCCTTGTGCTTTGGTCAGCCTTTGATCAACCAGTGAGATAGGAGGTCAAGCAGATGGACTTTACGTTGGGTCTTGCCCAGGCAAGGGCTGTGCAAGCAGCAGTGGGTTTCCTTTGGTTTCCCATAATTTATTTTATTTGGCAGGAGAAGATGCAGTTTGAATCCCCACCTCCCTGGAGCTGCCCTGAAAGTCACAAATACTAAGCTGAGGCATTTTTTTGTTTCTTTCGCAGTGATTAACCAGCATGTACATGATGAACTTAATTCTATCTGTAGAAAGCTGCACAGGGCAGTTGAGCAGGTGTTCACAGGGCTGTGTTGTGATTGTACTCCGTGGCCAGTGGATGGTGGGCGAGCAGATTGCTCCAAGCCGGAGCAGCATTCGCTGCTTCCCACTGTCCCTGTGCTATATCCATCTGAAATCCTACCTTCTGGGAAGCCTCACTGCAGCAACACTTAAATTAACTCATTCCTTTTTGGCTTTTTCTGTTGCAGCTATTAAAGCAACCGGCTTGAACTTTTGCTTTTAAGTGGAAGAGTGTGAAAACGATGGTGTGGGAAGTGGGTGAAGCTGTAGGCAGCTCCCCGGCGGGACGGGAGCCGCAGCCGTGGCTGGCTGCGGCTGTGCTGTGCTTGCAAAACCGAGGGAGCCCTCTCCCCAGCAAACACTCACTTTTTAGCAAATTTATGTCCTTTCAAAGTGTGATGAACTGCAATGCAAAATCAAGCAGAGTGTTAAGTAACTGGTGGAGTGGGTTTGCTGACAGTTTCTCTGCCGGGTATCGAGCCCAAACTGCGGGTCTTTGGGTGAGGTAATGGAAGCTGGTGGTTTCACACTGCGGAGCTTCTGTGGGAGAGCAGCTTGGGAGAAGGCTGGGAAAGGAGCAGGCTGGGAGATGCAGAGAGCAGGGAGTGCTGCTGGGTCTGGTAAAATCCACCCTCCAGTTTGTTTTTAGCTTGCCCAATGCTCGAGGTGAATGGTGCCGCTGTAGGGCTGAGGCGAGAGTGGACCTGGTGGGAACAAAGGGATTAGTGACGGTGTGGGGTAGAAACTGAGGAACATGAGCAGGAGAGAAGCTTTAGGGTGAAGATTGAGGGTGCTGTGAATGAAGCCTGAGCATCATTTCTGGAGAGAAGTCAGAGCACATCACCCACGTGGTGTCACTGCCAGCAGGGCTGGAGACCCTCGGGCCTGGGCCTTGTGCAGTCATTCTGCACCTCGGTTTGAGCAGGATGGAAAGAGGGAGTAAACAATGCTGGAAGGAGAAAAACTACCTTTTGGAACAAACAGGCAATGTTTCATTATTTTCTTGAGTGAGAGAAAAGGCTTGCTCAGTACAGGCCTTTGGCATTGGGTGGTCTCCAGTTCTTTGCATTTTCTAAAAAGTTTTGAATTCAAGGTGCAGAAGAAAAGACAGGAATAATCATCTTGGCTCTGGCACTGCCAGGCTTTTCCCCTCGCAGTGCATTTGTTGCTGGCGTTGATATTTGTGTGGCTGCTTTCTGCTGATAGTAACTCCTTTGGAAAAGCCAGTGCTACCTTTCCCCTCTGGCAAGATGGTTTGATAGGCTTTGCCTACATTTGTGGCACTGGCTGTTGTTGCTGTGAGCAGACAAAGCCACAACACCCTTTTTTTTAATTTTCCTTTTGGGTTTTTTTTAGTAGCCTGCTAATTAACATAATTTTATTGATTGCTCCATTGGCACCTCTGTTCTTGCTCTCTTTGTTCTATGCAGTGGCCACCACACACGTTGACTCCCTGTCCCAAAAGCATTGCATAGAGCCCTAAATTTGTTCCAGTTAAAGCTTGTTTCAAAGCTTACTTGGAGTCGAATTACTTCAGTATGCGGAAATAAAATGCGTTTATTGAAATTTTCTAATTCTGCGTGTGAAAGGTACTTGCATCAGTTTGCCAAGTGGCAAAATGCTTCCTTAAGAAATGTGTTTTAATGCTTGTGGGATTTTATTTTTTTTTTTCTTCCCCTGGGAGTGTAAATTACAGGTATTCTGATCTTCGTTATTTGTTCAGCAGCCGCTATTGAATTGTAAGATGGGATTGTGGTTCTTGAGATGTTGTGCTCTTTTTGGACTGTCTGGTCTTTCCTTTTGCTTGTTTTAGAAAGGGGCTTTACAGCAAGGCTGACATGAACTCTGCTCACAGAATCCTTACAGTGTTTTACCTTTCTAAGCACTTTCAGCTTAGAACTGGGGCCGGCCTTTTACAGTCAAAACAGACATTAATAAAAATTCCCAGTGTCAGCTCTGTGGTTTCTCCCCCAGTCATAATCTAGAGCTTTATCAGGTGAATATGGCTCTGTTTTTCCAGAGGAACACACCAAGCTTGTAAAGCAGTTTATAATTTCTGAAATATTTCTGAAATACTTATAGAATCAGTACATTGGCTTCTGGACAGGTGAGAACGGTGGGGTTTTGAGATTGAAGGGTGGATTGCCTCACGGAGCAGTCAGGGAAATGTAAAATTTCCCCAAGACAAGTAGGCTGTGCGTGTGTGGAGTTGTGCCAGACGCTTCTGCACTGGTGTCACCCTGGCACCGGGAAATTCTCCTTTAATAGGAAATTAAAAATTGCAAAAAGCTACATTGAGAGCTTTGATAGATCTGACAAATGCAATCCTGTGAGAGGATGAAAACAGAAATGAGACTTCTGAAAACTCCTTTCAGTAGCAGATTATCAGTAGACTGGGGAACTGATTGAACTGGTGATAAAGGGAAATACCTTCAATACACAGAAACAGGATTTCGGGGGAAGTGGTTAATGCTACATTTACTGGTAGAAAATTCCTAATCTGCATGAAGTTGTTGTTTGTGTCGGTCCTTGTAATACGTAAAATGAGGTTTATGGTGAATCACAGAATCACTAAGGTTGGAAAAGACCGCTGAGATCATCGAGGCCAACCTGCGACTGATCTCCACCTCGGCAACTAAACCAGAGCACTGAGTGCCACATCCAGTTCTTTCTTGAACCCTTCCAGGGATGGGGACTCCAGCACCTCCCTGGGCAGCCCCTTCCAATGCCTGACCACCTTTACTATGAAAAAATTCTTCCTGATGTCCTGTTAATCTCTGCTGCCTCACTTAAGTTTTTCAAAGCCTAGGCTTTGCATCCGTGTCTAGAAGTCTACCAGGAAACAATCAGTTTGTCTTAGAGCTGTGATATTGTGTTTCTTGCTCCAATGTAGGAGCTTTGTGGTAAAGCAGCAAGGATTAAACATTGAAATATGGGAGAATTACAATAGTTTAGGATATGGTTATGACACAGTACTTATAGATGGTTACTGCAGGTTTTTGTAACTTCTTCCATGTGAGCCATGGGAATACTGGTTCGAAGCAGAGACTGAGGACTAGTTATGGTTGTTGGAGCAGCTTTTGGGAGAATTGGGGTGCTGAAGTGCAGTGGTTTCTTTGGTTGTGAAATGCCCATGGCAGGGCAGTGGCCAGTAACTGTTAGAAGTGGGTGAGGGAACAGAAACTTCATAAATATCCAAGAAAGTTCAATTTCTTTCTGAAATTGTTCTCCCGAGTGAGTAATTTTTAGGACTCAACTTTGAGAGCAGCCACCCGGCAGCTCCCAGGTTTCAGGCATGGAAGGGCTGCCTTGAATCTTATTATGGAGAGGGAAGGACTTGTTGTGCAGAACTGGTCAGTGGTGCAGACCTGCTGCTGGGTGATTATCAGGGAATGCATCTGGTAGGCAAAGACATGTCAGCCGTAAAGGAAAACAACCTTGAAACTCGCCTGCAGCGAGCCTGGAGTTTCGTAATTACTTGGGGTCAACCTAATTGCAGGCTGGTGCCAAAAAGGGGGATTCCACAGCCCCTTCACTCCAGCTGTGTTTTCCCACCTCCCTGTTTTAATTGTTCAACTCCTTGTGGGCACAGCTGGGCCCTGAACAGGGAGCTGATTGAATGCAGCAGAAATTAGGAAGGGAAGGATGGGATGTTTTCAGCAGGCTCTCCTGCTCTGGTGGATCCCATGCAGCCATGTAACCATGGGGTGACAGAGGCAGGATGAACAGAGAGTCTGACAGGGTCTGGAAGAACCTGAGTTAAAAGAACACAAATTCACTTCAAGGGGATTGTTGTTACACTGGGTAGTGGATTGACCCTCCTAGTTTTAGATTTTTTATTTCTATACTGCCTGAAAGAAACCTTTTAATGTTTGTTTTCTGGGGACTGCTTCTAATGACTCCCACACTTAGGAGCATAAGACTTTCTTGTCTCCTCTCCTCCCACTGCCTCCCTCCCACCCCCAATAAATTTGTTGAAATGGGTCAAAGCAGAAACCCTGGAGAGAGTTCTTTAGTTATCTCTGAACTGTGCCTGCCCTAAATCGATGGGACTTTGGGGCAGGAGGAGGGATAATGGTCTTGTTTGTTCTCTCTCAAGATGTGTGCTCCAAGCAGTGACTCCCTTTCTGCAGGGGTGATTGAATGGTGGCTATTTTGGGCCAGAAAGTTCATTAGCCAGTGTTGAATCAGTGGAACTAAAGCTTCCAGGCTTTGAATCCTTTCCATAGCCAGGTCACCGCTGCAACACCTTTGAGCCCTGGTTTTTGTTTGCTTTGCCTTGGAACCCTTTTGATTTCAAAGGTGTGAAGGATGATACTGAGACATGGGCTCCTATTTTTGACTCTCCAACACACTTCTCTCTGTGCAGAATTACATCTCCTTTTACTTGTTACCTACTTAGAGGGGGATTGCAAGGCTTGGGAAAGTGTTTGCCTCTGAGTGTTACACAGCACTCAGGTTTGAAATATTGAAGTTACTACTATTTACTCCTTAAAAGGAGCTTGCTTGCAGAAATAATGCATTGGCCACATTGATTTTTTTTAAAAAAATTGGGCTATCTCATGAGATTAAACCACAAAAGTATGAAAAATCTGCCATTAGTGCTTCTGGTTTGTAATCCTGTGTCTATTATTAGGTTTAAATAAATGAAACTTGCATTGTACACGGTTCAAATCAAGCAAGGAAGAAAAGATTAGCGATTTTCCAAACAGTTTTGATTTGGGTCTTATTGACTATGACATGGCTTGAAGATTTAATATCTTATTTTGTATCAGATCATGGGGTTAGATCCCTGCTGTTCCTCAGCTGGAATTGCATCTTACACTCTCAGCTGCTCATCAGTGCAAGATCTGGAGCTCGTGGGCTCCAGCCCCCAGAGTCAGGCAGCTCAGTGCAGTGGTGTGCTGGCAGTTCTCCTTGGCAACGTCTGCGCCTGATGTGTCACAGAGGGAAATGTTTTGTGGGGAGGAGTTATCAGACCTGTCCCAGAAGGAATTCAGGGGGTAATGGGAAGGCGCCCGGCGTAAGCGCGCCGTGGCACCGGTATCAATCAGGCAGCGAGGGTGAGAAAGTTCTCTGTCATCTGCTCCCTGACTCTTCACTGTAGCACAAAATAGGAAATATTATTTATTTTTTGAGCAGTTCTTTTTCTTTCTTGTCTCTAAACTTGGAAGGACAGGTCTTTAAGAGCCTTGCTTTTCCATTGGTCGGGTTCTTTGCTAGCGCTCGGTATCGGAAACCAAAGCACTTGGTTCTTCGCTCGACTGAAATTCCCTCTTACTTCATGATTTGTGTTTTCTTTGCTTGGCTCTAAATGTGTGCTTCCTTTTTAAATATAGTTTTCCAAGTTTCTGGCCGTACCAGATTGTTTATATTTTTTAAAAGCCTTCTGCTTAGCCGTTATATTGCTCTTTATAGTTCTGCTTAACCACATTGGTTTCTGTTGCTCTTTTTTCTTGCATAAACTTAGCTGGGATGAATTTCAAATGTGGTTTATCCAACTGTTAAGTATTTCCCACTTTTCTGCAATAGATTTCACATATGTTACAGAATTCCAAACCAAGATCTGGTGGACATATTGCCCTGTTTCTTCACTCAAAGTCAGATATGGAAGGATTTTTAAGCATTTCAGTGACAATATTTAGGTCACTGGCTCCAGCACGCTGCTTGGCTTCAAATCCATTTGTCATATTGAGCTGGTTTCTAAGGATTAGGATAACTATGGTCCATATATTTATTAAAAAAGAAAAAAAGGATCCTAATTTTATGCTAATAAACCTAAAGGGGAAAAAAATATTGGTCCTCTTGAGCTGGGAACTGCAGAAGGCTTTTTATTTTCCCTCCAGAGGTCAAACTGTGCAGTTACATAAGACACATGTCCATCCATCCAGAATTTACCCATTCAAAAATGTATCTAAAATTAGGAATTAGGCTTTTTCAGAGTATTTAGACAGTAGTATCTGTATCTATTGTTAAGTCAGCCACTTGGCCACCTATTTGGGGTGTGGTATTAAAACTGACAGGAGGTCCCAGGTTTGTGCTTTTGGTTCCTTAGAGGTGGTTGAGTTATGAACAAATTCCAGAAGTGTGGCAGATTTCTGGTGGAGAACATTGGGAGTTTTGCAGGCAGGTTGGAGGATGTTGGCAGGGGGATGAGTTGAAGGTAGCCTTGCTCTAGCACGTTGTTCTCACTTTTCATGAACTTCTCTCATAGCCAGGTTTTTCTCTTGTTCTCACTTTTCATGAACTTTTCTCAGAGCCAGGTTTTCCTCTTTTTGAATTAATAAGAGGATAAAACAGTGCCAAATTGCTTTTATGAATTCTTGGTTCTCCCAGTGACTTGGGGAATGATGTCTATAGCTGAGTGGATGGGTTTGCCTTTATTTCTTCATATTATGTGGAAATACTGCAGAAGAGGCACAGACTGACATAGAAGATTGACTGTTGTTGGTTTATGCACTGATAAGTGACCCATTCAATCTATTATGGTGACATTGGGAAGCACAGCACTGAGTGCAGAAACTGGGATGGGGATAACACACTTGGAAGAAGCTGGGAAACAGTGGGACCTGTGCTGCAGCTCAGTAGAAATTGTTGGAAGATACTCTGGCATTCATCAGGTGCTTAAAAAAACATATGATTTGGAGAGGAAATGGAGATACCTGCTAATAACCTTGGAGGAATAGATTCCAATAATAGGAAAAGATAATTTTGTATTCAAATAAGGCAAGACTTAATGGAAAAGAGCACTGCAGTGGCAGTATGGAATTATATACAGCATGTCTTAGGAAATTAAGAGTGACTGAAGCGTGACCAGTCCAGATTCAAGTATAAGGTTATCCAATATTTGAATTAATAATTTTTTATAATAGGATAACTCGAAAAGGGGAAAACCAATATCTTTAAAAAGCAGGCAGGTGAAAATAAACCTCGTTTGAATGTGTCCAATATCTGTAATCTTGACTGGATTGGGGAATTTATTAGGAGGTGTGTATTGTGTGCCACTGCTGCTGTCCTGTGTAGTGCTGGGGTGGAGCCATGAGTAGTTTTGAGAAAAATGGTGATGTTTTGGTTGCAAGATGGAATGCAAAAGGTTGCAGAGCTTCATTGGCTGTTATTCAGGAGGTCAGATCTCTGGAAGCCTGGTGCTTTGTTCTGTGCTGCTCAATATTCCCAATAACATGATGTATGTATGAGGGGTTTTTTTTTTATTTCTGTGACAAACAGAGCTCTGACCATATTTCTTTTTTTTTTCTTTTTTTTTGTTTATGTTTCTTTTTCTTAACAGAGAGAGCTCGATACCACAGCAACAATATTGGCGAACCGGCAAGATGAAAGTGAGCAGTCCAGGAAAAAACTTATTGAGCAAAGTCGTGAGTTCAAGAAAAACACTCCAGAGGTAAGGAGAAAAGCTGTCCCAGTCTCTTGCTGTAGATGGTCTTAGGCATGTGGAAGTGATGCTTTCTTCTTAATGGTTTGTTTCTGTAATTTTCTTGTATGTATTGCCAGGTCCTTATCTAAACCCGCTTATCTCTGATGTTTTTCTCATCAGGCAGCTTTTGCATTCTGTAAATACTGAAATATGGATTGATGTTTTTAGAGGAAGCATCAACACTGGCCTTCAAACAGGCTTGCTCTAAATTATATAATAGTGTAAAACCTGGAGAATTGCAAAAAAAATCCTTTGCCAATCCAAACTCTCCGAGCACTTGGATGTAGAAAGTGACATTTCAGTGCCTAAATAAATCTCTATCAAGGGCATAACTTCAAAGATGCTCATTTTTCCATCAAAAATCAAATTAAGTTTTGCTGTTGATTTCACTGGAAGCACAAGGTCAGGGCCAAGGCAAACTCCCCTGGGAGGATGTGCATGGAGCAGGTGTGGGGTAAAACCTGCAGGGACCAATGGGCAAAGCTGGGAAAGGTGAATGTTTTGTGTGAGAAGCTGGGAGTGTTTAAACTCCTCATGTGCAGAGTGTCTGTGCACAGGCATGTGCAGCTACCTCAAACCCACAGATAATCTCACTTTGCTGCCTCCTGAAAGCAGAGCAGTGCTTGGGGCTGGCTGCCTCCTCTGTTTGTTTTGTGGATTTGGGTATTTTTTCCCCTGCTGATTGCCAGCAATCTGTTCATCCAGGAATGTTGTGGCGTTCCAAAGGCAGCTCCAGATAACTGATACGCCAGGACCAGCTCCTTCCAAGCCTCTTCCTGGGAGGGAAGCAGCAGGCAGCTCTCCTAACCTTTTCTGCTGCTTCTCCAGTAGCAGATGCTGCTCTGCTTCCTGTGGGTGCCCAGGGAGGGAGGGATGCTGACCCAGAGAGGGGAGAGGGAATGTGGGAGCAGGAGGGACTCGTGGGGAAGAGGCAGTGTGGTTTAGCTGCTGCCCTGAGGAGGCAGAAATCAATTCTTTTGGAAGAAAATAGAATTTGGGGACTGCAGCTTTGAAGGAGCAGGACTTCTTAAAAGGAGTAAAAGAATTCGAAGAGTGAGTTCAGGAGCTGTGAGAGGGAGAGTTGATTCACTTTGCAAACTGTTGGGAAGAGAAGGAGGAAGAAGAGAAGTGAAAGAATAGGGAGGGTATAGGAAATTGTACAGAATCCAGAGAATACATGGAATTCTGGGGCCACATTTTCAATTGTTTGCTAGAAGCTTAAGTTCATACTACAAAACCTAACTTGTTTCCTGCTGCCTTCCTTTTTCTCTTATAAGGAAAATGACAAATTCTTCAGAATGAGGCTGTAGCTGCCAGCTCCCATCTGATGGCACGTTACAGATTTCAGGAGATTTCTTTAAGCCAGTTTTATTTTTGTGGAGCAGAAGGGGAGCAGCAAACAAAAAATCCCAAGACATTGCACTTTTTAAGTGCATTGGGGGAGAGCACCTTGGTAACTCAGTGGGAGAGGAATGTACAGAGGCAAATAGATCCTCTTGTAATTACTTTAAGAGATATAGTGGGAAATGATATGCAATTAGTCCTTTCCAGTGAGGAGGATACAGAAGTTAAATCATTTGATGGGAAGGTTTTAAATATTATTTTACAAAATACAATTCCGTAGCCTCTATTCTGTTCCAGAATATGTGGGTTTTATTTATTCAGGGGCTACATTCAAAACAATGTCTCTGAACATCCCCAGTGTTTGAGGAAATTGGGATCTCTGCTAGATTCTACATCCTCATCTTTTGTCCTGGGACCCCTATGGAACCACATTCCTTTAGAAGTTTGCATGGATTTTTTAGGTTCTTTCTTTGCCTTCTCTGCTGTGGTTCTCTTCTGCAGCTTTTTCTGATGAGCAGCTTCTGCTTTCTCTGACAGAGAGAGAATGAAAATGGGATCAAAGAACTAGAAGGAAGTATCTGAACTGTGGGAATAGGCAGCTGTAGCCAACCTGAGATGTAGTTTTTGCCCCAGGAGCGTGGAGGGAGCTCAGGTGTGGAAGCTCTGTCCTGTCCAAGGGATTCGGTGTGGTAGATGTGAGTGTCCAGCCATCCCTGCTGGAAAACTGCACTGGATTTCCTCCTCACACAGGACTTAAAGCTTGTGCAGTGTGTGTTCACCTTCAATTGCTTTTTGCACTCCCAAAAAGAAGGGAGGTCTGTGAACATTTCTCAAAACTTCAGCGATTTTGGGAGACAGTTGGAAATCAGAAGTCAGGATGAGAAACTGCAGCTTTTGTCTGGAAACCTCCCCAGGATGGGAAACATCCTTGAGGTGCACAGGGAATGCACAGGGAGCCACTGGCATCTCCAAACTGATACATTTATGTTCCTAAAACATCCAGCGTGCTCTTTTCCATAACAAAAGAGTTCTGTGGTGGAGAAGCAGCCTGGATGCAGAATGTTCTTCAGACAGATAAATAACCCAGTGTACAGTTCAGTTCACATTTCCACGATGAAGTAACAACTTTCTTGGCATTAAAAAAAGAAACAAACCCACAAAGATGGAATTGTTGAATGTAACAATCTGTTTCAGAATTGTACTTTCCATTTTGTGTTTCACCCTGCCTGCATCCCTGTCGGTGCAGCCCCGGTTTAGGCTGTGCCAGCATCTCTTTTCCTCTGCCCTTGCCAGTCCCACCATAAATCAGGGGACGAGTGTGGATTGCCTTGACTTTCCTATTCATTGCTGCCTCTAGACTTTCCAAATATCTGCTTGCAAGGTATCTCCTGTGCAGCAGAAAAGGATTCCAAAAATTACTAAAAAAGTTGAGGATACTTCTGTTTCTTTTTACTTTAAAAATTGTGACAGATCTATTTGGGTCATTTCTGCCTTCCTTGCAAATTATCAAACTGCTGCAAAAGCAATACAATGTTTTCATGTTTAGAGGAATGACCTTAGGGCTTTTGGTATTTAAAAATGTTAAAATACTATTTCTGTCTTGGCATACTGGGAGATGACTCTGGGAAGAAGTATCTCATGTTCGGGAACTTTATGTGAACAGAAAACTCAGCGCTGGTTGTGCAGCAACTTTCAGAGAGGGTTCTTAACCTGTTATTGCAAAAATACTCTTTACCTCCTCACACCTTCTAGGAGGTCATGTCAGACCTGCTGCTCATAGATGTTTTGGAGTATTTTCAGTCTCAATTTGTTTCCCCCTGAGCAGCTACTGTGGAAGGCTGAGACTGGTCAGGAGATTACTTGAAACATCAATTTTACATGACTGTTACTTGGAAGACATCTCAAAATATATCATGTGAATTGCCAGCCTGCATCAGATGATTATTTTCTTGCAGTGACAAATCCTGAACTGTTGTGACCAGCTGGGATATTTTTGGGGTATTTTAACCCCTGAGAAATTCTTGTTTTACTTAATTCTGTCCTCATATGCCAATTATGGTGTGAATAAGGGAATGTTTGAAGGACCAACTCTTAGAGCTGGGGTTTTTTAGTCTTTAAATGATTTCAGGTGCACAGGTTAATAATTTTTGGCATGAAGTGTAGATAGTTCCTATTATTGATAACTTTGCTTTTGTTTTTACCCAGATCTTCGTTCAATAAGCACTTTTTGCTTCCCTATTTCTGTTTTAACCATTGAAAAGCTTATCTAATACTTGCACTTTTAAGCCAGTTTAACCTGTAACTCTGCATTGCTTTTCTCTATGATTTGGCCATGTAAGCCAGGTAATAATGAGCTGTGGGGGTTATTACCAGGCTCACCTGAGCCAGAGGTCATTAAACTGAGCACAAGACAAAAGGCCAGCCTGGGAGGCTTGGGTCAGCTGCTCTGGGGAAATGAAATAAGCAACTAATTTTGTAATGGGAGATCATGAGCTCTACAAAATCAGGCAGATGGGAGGTGCCTGCATAAAGGCCAGATTTAGAGACAGGAGCCTGCCCTGTTCCTGTGGTCCCTTGGTTTTATCCTGATGGGTAAAATGGTATATTGGATGGGTGACTCCTCACTATTGCTGCCCTTTGCTGTTTCTGGGTTGTAAATGAACTCAATTGGTGAGATTGAGAAAGTCAAGATTACCTTTAAATGCCCAAACTCCCATCTGAGTCCTGTAAAGCAGATTAAAGGTTCGATGGGCAGAGTTATGGAGGGATGTGGGAGAACCTCTAAGCACAGAAAGAAATTCTCAAACAGAGATGCTCTGGAAAATGCAATATGGGAAGGTGCTAGAGAACAAAACCATACCAGAATACTGACTGGGTGCAGGGGGCAGCCTGCTGACCCCAAGCCCTTGGCTGATCTCAGATAAATGACATTTACCTGCCCACACCAAACCTGTTTTCCATCAGTGTCACCCCACCTATCCATCATCCCCATCCTGCTCCATCACAGTCCTGCAGTGCCCCAAAGAGAAAGAAGGATGCCTGTAAAATCTTCTGTTACACAGGTAGTAGTTTGATTCATGATGTTGTGTGCCAAGGTGATGCATATCTTTAAGATCCACAAGCTTTTTTTAAAAAACAATCCTTGTAATTGCAAGTCATAAGGAACTAAAGGAAATTAAGAGAGTTGTTATGGAAGGGCTCAGTCTTTCCAAGTGTAAAATTCTTAAATTCTTTGTCTCCAATGTTTCTGGAGTATTCTATTGGAATATCCAGTCTCTACAGCAAAAGATAATCAAATTAAGGGTAAAAAAAAAGAAATTAATTATGCTGCTTGAATTAGTTCTTGACATGAGAGCAGGATCTTCAGAATTGTGGGAGTGAATTGTGTTGATTCCCAATGATGTTGCACGGTCAACTTTGGTCTAGTCTGTGTGACAAAGTGGAAATAAAAACAAAATCTACTGAAAACACACAGTCTGTCTGAGGATAATTGATGTTCTCAGTGTCTGTGTACAGAGGGGTGAATATTGATTTGCTGCCATCTACAGCTGGGTTGTTCCACTCCTTTTATTGTTTTCTTTTTTCCTCCCCCCCTTTTTTTCCTTTTCCCACTTTCCCCTTCTTTTTCCCCTCTTTTTTTTCCTTTTTTCCTCCTTTTTTTTCCCTTTCCCTCCCTCTTTTCTCTCTTTTTTTTCCCCTTTGATGAATACCTCTCCTTTAGGATAATGTTTAGGTGCCATGTCCTACCTTCCCATGTTTTTATTCTTAAGAGGTTTGTTTGCCAGGTAAATGATTTTTATGATAATTTGTACGACATGGGCTTGGTATTCCAAAAGCTAAATGGAGAAGTATATTATTATTACTATGTGACTTTTTCAGAAAAGCAATAAAATCTATCTCCATATCTTTAAATGTGATCTAAACACCAATCTTGTGGAGTCAGAGGGGTTAAATCAGGTCTCACCTTATCCTGGACGGCCCTTATTCATTGTCTCAATAATTTTATTGGCATTATTTAATCCATATTTCACTGCAGCATATTCTCATTGTTAACAGGAAACTCATCAGTGTTTCTGACATCTATTTCTATATTATGATCTCTTGCTGCCTTTTTATTGGCAGTGAGAGGACATTAAAACCATTATAATTCACAGTTGTATTTTTCTAGGATTCTCCTAAAACTGATCTCCATTGACCACATTGACCATTCCCACCATACTCAATAGACTTCATTAATTTTTTTTTTTTAATAATTGTCTTTATTGTCTTAACTTGTGCTGTTCCCAGCAGGGCAGGGTGGCAGCAGAGGGTGGGCAGCAGAATCTGTGCAATTTATTTGGGAATAGCAGGGCTTGAGAAAGTCCTTTCACCAAATGAGGCCACATTTTGGGGGTGATTGCTATGTAGGATTTTATAATTCATGATTTTCAAACAGCATTTGTACAGGTCTGAAACCCAGGAAAATAATTCCCCTGACCTGCAGAAGTTGTGATTTTGCTGTGTGTTATTAGGCAGAGAAGTTTCATTTAAAACATTTTTCTGAAACCACATGACCTAGGCCGCTTTGAGTTACTGTTTCTCTCTCCATTTGCTTTCAAGATACCCTTAAATCAATTTGCTACAACACATTTACCTCAAAAGTCTTTTTGTAAATCTGAAAATACACAGGCAATTACTTTATTCAAGAGTTCCAAAAATATTCAAGAGGGGGACACGTCTGATTCAACCAAACTCATTAGAGAGTTGAACAAATTAATTCCTCTGAAGTCACTTGTTCTTAGTAATGTAGGTTTATTTCATTTGAGCATTTTCCTGGCTGAGCATTCTTGAGAGCTGAAGAATTCACTTGTCTTCTCCCAGCGTTGGTTGCAGGTATTGGATTTCAGTAATGCCAAGGGTGCAGCGTTTTCCATTGCAGCAGAGGAGAAAAGGGGGTGTTTTGGGTATTACTGTGCTTTACAAAGGGACACACTTGTAAGCAAATATTTACAAGTTAATCTCTCTTGTTAAGCCTTTGATGCTGCAGTGGGTTTCTGCTGTCACTGACACCGGGAGAAGGCAAAGCAAACAGTTTGTTTTTCCCTGGCTGTTCTTGCCTTTGCTTGAACCTCGCAGGGCTGACCCAGTTGGAAAGCGGCCAGAGCAGGCAGCGGGGCAGGGGAAGGCTGGGGGTGAGGGCTGAAGGAGGAGAACAATTTCAAGGTCAGAACTCAAGGAAAAAAACCCAAATCTGACAGAGCATTTGTCATCCTTCCTCCTGCAGAATGGGTGTACTTCATGTAGTGTGCATTAAGATATAACGTGATTTATTGATGTATCATTGACTGGCTTTTAAGGGAAAATATTGTCATTTTTTCAGCTGAAATAGCTGAGATTTTTCTCACTGTGGTACCAACAATTACCAGCCATTCTTACATTCTGGTTTATGGTACTTGTAAAGGTAAGTGTAGAACTTGGAATTTGTATGGAGATCACTCTACCAGCGAGTCTGAAGTTCAGTTCCTAAATTTACTCTGAACAACAGTTTGACTTATTTTCAAGAGTTACAAAAATACCAGGCATCAATATCCCTGCTCTTCCTTCCTATGTGTATTTACCAAGCAAAGAAATAATTAAACAGCTTCAATTAGTATTTTTCCTTTTTTACTTTGTGAACAAAAGTTCTGTAACCCTCAGCTCATCTGCTGGACCACCTCAAAGTCACTCAGGTGTAATTAAAGGAACATGTTGTTCTCATTAAAATTACGGTGTTGTCACGAATAACTCCTTCAACAGGAGTTGCCAGTTACGAGAAATTCTTGTCACTGCTCTGACAGTGGGTAAGTGAATAGTTGGATCTCCTTGAAAGAAAAGCAGAAACTATAAATACGTGGAGTAAAAATACTCACAAACCAAATGCCCAAGGTACAAATGATAGTTTGAAGCTTTTCTATTAAAAACTCTCCCAAATACCCCAAGTTTCTGCAGGGCCACTCTGGTGTGGTCAGTTTTGGATGAAGTCTTGATTTTTAGGGGGAGAAAGGTCTATAAAATGCTCTTAAAACCTATTTTCTTCCAGGAATTTTTAGTGTGTTTTGCTTGCTTAAAACAAAAAAATGCTTCCTGGTAACAATTTTAAAGTAAATTAAATGACAGATGAGAATTAGAGCAGTTGAGAGTCATTTTTATTTTGGAATTCTTTTTGCATTAACACATCTGCAGTGTTGATGAATATATGGAAAAATGAAATTGTGCTTCTATCCTGCCGTGTCTCCAGTGTGACAATAAATCACCTTTTTTTCCTTTTAAAATGTCTGGCCTTGTAATTTATGTTTGCATAACCCATTACTAAATTCATAGTAGGTGTTTTAGTTGGCAGGCACAATTCCAGGGATTCAGTGGGCCTATTTTAATACTGAGCTTTTGTTACTGTTCATAATTATGTGTAGAAATAGATGTATTTTCTTAATTATAAAAAACCCAGCCTGCTTTAACTTTGGATCTCCTCTCTCACTTCCTGCACACAAATAGTGCTTTAAAGCTTTGAAAGAATTAGTGCTTTTTTGACTTGAGAAAAGAAATGGATTTACCAGGCTGAGGGGTTTTTTTCCAGTTTTGAAAAAACAAAACACCAAAAAAGTAATAAAGTACAAAAAGAGAAGTTGTGATGCATCCCTGGTGCTGTTTAGAATTTTTGAGAATTCTTTTTATTTTATAGTCCAGTTGTAAATATTTAGGGCAGCATCAAGACAGTATGCAAATAAAAGAAGTTTTATTAATAACCATTATCTGGCCTCTGGTAATAAATATGTATGACTCACATAGGAATAAACCCACCCAATAAATATAAAAGCCATACAAAACCATTAACAATTTTTAATGGACTTGCAGATGGAATAATTTAATGCAACTGTAGTTACTCAGGTTCCAACTCCTGTAACTATTCCTCATCTGCTTGAAAGCTTTCATCTGAAATACATTGCCACCATTCAGGATTCCACCTTGTCTCTGTTTAAAACCATAAAGCTGTGGTTTCACAATTTTTGAAGCACTAATGCTTATTTATGGCCATAGTTCTGCACTTTTTAAGTACAGAGGTGGTTATTTATCTATTGAACATACACTGACTTTTAAAAAAGGAAGTTTTTCTTCGGAAGCAGCCGCACTAGGGCAGCGTTCAGCAGGAGGGATGAGGAGTTGGGAACGAGCTCTGTGCTGCTCCTGGGGATGCCCTGGCACAGGACTGCCACTGGGACAGTGCCTGCAGCCAGCTGGGCAGACATCACTTCATTTACTCATTACTGTCACCCAGGGACACTGGGGTTGTGGTTTCCCCATCCCTGGAAATGTCCAAGGCCAGGCTGGATGGGGCTTGGAGCAACCTGGGATAGTGGAAGGTGTCCCAGTCCCTGTGGAACTGGATGAGCTTTAAGGTCCCTTCCAACCCAACCCATCCTATGATTCTATGATTATTACTTATTAAGGTTGAAGCTGTTAAAGGACCCAAACTTGGAACACTTCTGCCCCAAAATGGTTTTCTTGTGGTTCTCTGAAATAGAGAAAGCAATGAAAAATGCTCAGTTCACAAATGAAAGCAATCTGGTTCATGGAATTGGGTGAGGTAGATACAGCATCATCACATCTCGTGTGGTTTTCTGTATGTTTTGTTTCCTACTGGGTAAATAACAGTAATTGAAAGTATTTTAAAGAATATGTCAGGTTTGTCAGTGTGCCCAAGTGTGTGTGTGGGCACCAAGGACCTTTTAATAAAATATTGCAAAAGAAACTTGTGTTGCTGGGCTGAATGCTGGTGGATGAGCTGCTCTGAGGAGAGGCACCTGTAAACATTCTGCAGTTTCAGAGCTGGTTTTAATCCGAAGCTTTCATTCGGTGTGAGATGGTGCTGGGAGCGCTTTCAGAAACGCCCCAATGTGCTAAGACTTCTCAGTCCTGTTTGTCAGAAGCCATTTGAGGGCTGAAGAGCCGAACTCTTCAGCACTTTCAGTGCACTTTAGGGCATGTCCACACCTGCAGTGGAGCTGTGCTAAGGCTGCTGGAATGGCCATGGCTTTCAAAGGCAGCTCTAATGCGTTCCTTGGCTGGCAGCAGCGGGCGGCTCCTTTCAAGCTGGCTGGGCCTGGCTCCGGGGACTGTGCCCTACCGAGTTCCCAGTGCCACATCTCCCAAGCCTTAATCAGACAAATTAACCTGTTCTGATTATCCCCTTTGCCTCCAAGTCCTGCTGATGAGGCGCTGAAGAACTGGGATGGGTCAATCAGCAGCACTGGATGAAAACAAGAAGCCAGAGGTGGGCTTGGGGCTGCACTCACCTGCCCTGCCCCGGCAGGAGCCAGGTTATCCTGCCTCCAATGCCTGAACATTTGACTATCTGGAAACACTATCCCTTGCTTCTTGGGAAACTCTATCCATTGCTCCTTGTCAAAGTATATCCATTCTTTATAGGAAAATATCCATTGCTTTATGGGAGACTATCCATTGCTTTATAGGAAATTATCCATTGCTTTATAGGAAATTATCCATTGCTTTATGGGAAACTATCCATTGCCAACCGGGAAATGATCCACTGCTCCCTGCACAAGCTTTTCAAAGCCTCCCTGGGCTGGGCAGTGCTCAGCTGGAGGAACTGGGATCCAGTGAGTGGCCAGTGGTCTCGATGACGGGCAGTGTGTGTGAGATCAGAAGGAAGAAAATCACCCAGGTTCACTTCCATGCTGGTGGGATGCTGATCAGTCATATTATCACTGATGTGAATGCTGAAACTCAGCTCAAAACCAAGAGCTGAGTGTGGACAGCAGCACTCCAGTGCGTGATACACCTTTAAACCCTGGCATTGCACAGTACACGTGTTGCTGCCCACGGTGCACTTGGTTCATCCATGCAGGTAAAATAAGGGCAGCAATAAAGAAATGAAGTGCTGCTTTGTTAGCAAAGGGAAGACATTATTAGTCTA
This sequence comes from Aleadryas rufinucha, assembly GCA_013397815.1. NCBI lineage: Eukaryota > Metazoa > Chordata > Aves > Passeriformes > Aleadryas > Aleadryas rufinucha. Next base: position 220,169 of record VZTH01018422.1, on the reverse strand, counting down.
AAAAAAGATTTCAACAAAATCAGCTAACTGGTTGAAGTAGTTCTTCAATTAATGCTTGAAAAAGCAATAAGTTTAAAATGTTCTTTCAGTCAGTCACAGGAAAAGGCATATATTAAGCTCACCTGTTGAGAGGATTATCTCTGCTAAACACACTCATTTTACTTGAGACCAAAATAGATCCTTAAAAAATTAATACTGAAATAGGTTTACAGCCGATAGAGAGATTTCCTTCAGACCTGTTTTGTGGTATGCTCATCTGCTTTTTCAGGAATTTTAAGCATTGAAGGAATGAAGTCAAAGCTGCTGCTTGTCTTTGAAATGGATGCCTCTTTGATAAGCCTCTGATCTCCGTAGCCAGAGTTGTAGTAGCAGATTCAAACACTGATTGTAAAATTGGGAGACTAAAATGTAGCCACGACAGCTTCAAACACTCTGTCTCTCTGTCAGATTCAATGCACAGGACATTGCCAGGAGTTAAAACGATGCAAAATTAAAGTAGCCTACTAAATTTACCTGCCATGGAGAATCCACAAAAGAGCTGCCACTTCTAATCCTCCAATTCGTTTCAAATTATTATTTTTTCAAATTGGACTCCCTGATCTCTTCAGCTCAAGCTGTTGTAGAGATTTGAAGAGCTGTCTCTTCTTGTCAGATCACTGGTTTAATAATAATAATATCTTACGTTTATATAGTCCTTTTCATCCCGCAGCTTCCCAAAGTGCTTTACAAGCTCTCTCTACACAAAATCATGCAACCACCTCTTGGGTGGCTGCTGCTCATCAGCTGCAGAAGTGTCTGGCAGCTTGTTACCCTCCTTCCTTGCTCACTTGAAAGCACCAGGGAGGGGTAAAAGACATGGAGATGATCCCAGTTCATCCCAAGGGGATGAGAACCACTGCTGGGATGTTCTGCCCACCCCAAAACTGGGGACACAGTCAAGAACCACCATCACTACAGTCTTGCTGGTTTGTTTCCTGATGATGTTTTTTATTTCCTTGTACTCACTGTCTGAAAAATCCCTCAGTCTCTGGACTCTGAGGGAGCAAGAGGAGTAACTTTGTACTACTCCTTTCAAAAATGTACATGAGAAAGTGCAGGTACCTTGAATATAAAGCAGTTGTTTAAAAAAAAAGATTCCAAACCTCTACCCAGATGTTCTTACTCATCTGTTTTTGTTGGAGACCGATGGAGAGCTGTTCTGACCTGTCAGCAAGTGCCTTCAATGGTTTCTTTAAACCTCCAGAACCTGGGGATGATGGTGCAGAACAGATTTTTGTCAAATTAGTTCTAACTCTTGAGGTAATGATTCCTGGGAGGGAAGAGGCATTGAAGTGGCATGAGGCTGCTCATTAGTGGAGGAGGCACAAAATGAGTGCAGCCACTCTGAGTTGGTTCTCCAAGGGAAAAAGGCCAAGAACACATTGATGGAGGTTTAGACACAATTAATATAATGAGACCAGGTTTCTGTAATGATTGATCTGGCTTATTTTTTTATTTCCTTTAGTACTTCTTGGTTTGGCTTCAAGTGTGCCCTTCCTGAGATTGCTGCTGCTGAAAGGTATATAAAAAACAAACCAAAAAAAATATCAGGGACCGCTAAACTTAAGAGTCACTGACACATCTGCAGAACATCCTGCTGTGCTCTGCTCTTCTGAATTTGGATCATGTCCAACCTCATAACTTTTTCAGATTATCCTGAATTTCGTGTTCTAGATACCATTAGAGACCATTTACTGTGTCCAGATTGACTTCAAATAATCCTGCCTTCTTCCTTACCCACCCTTTGGGGGTGGAGAGGATGCTGAAGAGGAAAGCTCCTCTTCTGCCTGGAGGGAAGGGGTTTTACTTCAATGGTTTGGAGCCAGGAAGAGGGAAAGCTGGAGGCCCAGACGTGGTCTCAGAGGCCTTAAATATGTGGAAAAATAGAAAGTGTACATCCACAGACACTAATGCTAATGGACACTTATCCTGTCTCTGGCTGTAAATTATTGAGATCCTGCTTCTATCTGGTAATGCAACTTAATCAGAATCAGTTTTACTGCTCTGACCCCATAGGGAACCTTCTAATTTCATTTTATTTTACATTTTGTCTAGTCACTGTACTAGGAAGCTTTGTATCCAGTGTCCTGGTGAATTTTGAAGTTTCATGCTGTTGTATTTACCTAAAAACACTGGAATCTGGAGGCTGCAGTTCAGTGCCAGCTTTTTTCTTGCAGTCCTTCAGCTGATGGTCAGCTGGGAGGACACAAGGAGCCCAGCAGTTTGCAGTCCTGCACTCTGTTCGGGGTTGGAGTGATTAAAAACATCCCAATGCCACGATTTCCTGGGCAGAATTCCCCAAGGCAGCCTGCTGCTGGGCTGTCCTGTGCAGAGAACCTCTCTCTACATCTCCTGCATCTCTCAGCCTTTTCCAGTTGCAGCTTTTGCCTTTCTCTCTCTGTAAACACGATGCCTCTGGTGTTGCTCGTTGCCTCCTCACAGCCTCAACACTGGATTTGGGTTTTTCCAGTCTCCCCATGGGCAACAGCAGCCCTGTAGGCAGGAGGAAACCTGGAAATCAGCTCTACAACTGCTTTACACACGTGCATGGAAGATGAACATCAGTTACTGGGGTATCCAAAGCTTTGATGGTGGCACAGCGTTTTATGGCTCCCCTGGAGGATTCTTCCAGGGCTGTGCAGTGTGGAATGGTATGAGAGCTCACCTTGCCCACCCAAATGCTGCCTCTGCCAGCAGGAGGTGGCACTCCAGCCATCTCCTGTTCCTCCACGAAGGACAGTCACCAATTTTGTGCTGTGCCAGCTGAAACTGAAAACAGAACTTTTACCTTCATATAATACAGATGGCAAGGGGAGGGATTTGGGTAGAGGCTGAAGGGTTGACGCTGCTGCAGGTCAACATCCTTCCTGCTGCTGAGGCAGAAGACACAACATCTGTGTGCTTTCCAAGGACATTATTCCCTGTCCAGGGCTGGCAGCAGCATGTCACTGGTGGTGCCCAAGGAGATGGGGTGTCCATCTCCCATGCTGACCGTGAGGTGAGCGGCGCTCGTGCACCTTTCAGTTCACTAACTACCATATTTTTATTCTCTCAGCCCAGTCTAGCAGGTTTCTTAAAGGGATTACACTCCCAAGCCTGGGATTTAAAGCTGGGTTTAATGAGTTTGATGAGCCTGTGTAGCAGACTTGCAGAGAAGCCTGTCTGTCTAAATAGCATTTTTAATAGCGATTCCCCCTGCTCCGGAGATTAGCGAGATTAGTGCGGGAGGGCTTCATCCCCACGGATGGTGCCACATAAAGACAAGCTCTACTGATCACTGATAGTGTTTGCCAAAAAATGAGTGTCTTTGCACTTAAAATAGTGGCTCTCTAGTGGCAGAGCCCTTTGTCCTGGCTCAGCAGCGGGTGTGAGGGGTGCAGGGTGCGAGCGCCGCGCCGTTGGATGCTCAGCTGCATCTCCACAGGCTTTTACCCTCACCCCATCTGCTGTGGAGGATGCTGCTTGCAGATCTCCCAGAAGTGATAACTTGCTCTAAAAAAACCCAAACCCAGCCTTCAGGATTACTTATTAAAGAAAGTAATCTGTGAATGCATGTTGTTTCCTTAAATTTCTGTTGGAATTCTCTAACTGTGAGCTGGCAAAAAGGCACTCGGATGTTCTCTGTGTGTGTATTTGCATATATATATTTATGTGTATGTACACACATTAAAAGTAGCTCTACTCAAGAGATGAAACTGGTGAGTGTCTTAAAGCAAGTGGGCTACAGAATCCCTCCAATGGACAGGCTTTTTTCCACTGAATTCTGTCTCAACAATAGTGTTAGCACATTTTTAGATGTGTGAATACATATAAATAAGTCTTAGAAAATAGCAACTGATAAGGAATTTTTGATGTGAGCAGTAACTGGGTAAAGTATGTAAGGGTAGATGGCATGTCTTATGGGGTACTGACTCTTAAAACCTGTTGCTGGTCAAAATTAAATATTGCTGTTTTGTTTTCCAAATCAGTGTAATTATGGAACAAGGGAAAAAAGATTTCTGCATACCTTTAATTTTTTTTTTTTTTTAATAAAAGGTGAAAGAGACAACATATTTTGTCTGTGAGCTTTTGAAATATTAGCAGTATTCTGGGGAGATAGATTAGTTGGCAAAGTGCATGATGTTGGACTGCTGTTCAGAAACAGCTCTTGATAGGTATGAGGATTTTGATAAATCTGATAACACACTCATTGTTGTGACCTTAAAACAGGGATTGTCCAAGTCACAAACCTTGGATGAAAAACGTGGATAACTTTTCCGAAAGTCCCCCTTATTACTGCAATGATCACACCCAAAGTTCTTAGGCACATTCTGTTTCTTTTTTTTTAAAATACCTTCCTGCTTCAGAACACAGATGAGAGAGGGTTGATATTTTGGGGGATTTGGGGCCATTGTTTTCTGTTTTCTGCACTCACTTCTTTAAATTACACAACCCTTTTAGAGTGTCACCTTTTAAAACACACCCCTACTTTAAAGCTGTACATGTGACCCTGGAAAATGGGGATGGGGACAGCAAATTGAAGAAATAGAAGATAAAATCTGAACACTTTTAAGTTGTCTTTTCCCAGTAACAGTTCTTTGCTGGTTTGTGTTATTTTCAGCTCTGTAAAGGAGGGTGAAAAAGTGGGGATTTTCCCCTGTTGATACAAGTAAGTGCAAAATGCTTGGCATCATCTGCAGCATCATCTGCAGCATTTAAGGATAAGCAGATATTTAAGTGCCAGCAGCATCTCCAGGTTTCTTTCTTCCCTCAGCAATGATCTGAAGGAAGAGAACAAGGCTCACAAGTCCTGACTTGCTGCTGCCAAATAGGAAAGGCTGTAATTGAAACTTTGGCATTGGCTGCATGTCCCTTTCATAAGGATTTGCTTTGTACCTTGCAGGATTAAAAAAATTGGAAGTGAAATACAATCAGGTGTAAATGATGTTATATAAAATCTTATTGCCAAATCTCTGCTGTTAAGAAATAAAGTATTTTTTTTATTGAAACGAATAATTTAATTTTACCAGTGTACTGATTTTTTTTCTTGCTCTCAGAGTAGGAAAATTGGCAATTAGTATTCCAATAGCCCAGTCTTATGGAAAGATTTGCCTGTTGTTAGATATGTTATAATTTATATATTACATAAAACCCAGCGTGTTCCATGCTTTAATATTGTTCAATCATTTAAAATTTGTGCCAGGAACCAGAATCTAATGTTGGAATTAAAGTTCAGAACATTCAACAGCTGCCTTTGTTGACTACAGAAGATAATGAAGGGATAACTGGTAGATATGATGTGCTTGAACCATGCTGGGTTTTGATTCAATTACTTAAGACCCTTGGACACAACACTGAAGTGTCTGTTAGTAAAACTTGCACGTTTTCTCCCGTGTTGACAGATAAAAACTGAAAGATTGGCTTGAAAATGTCAGTGAAACGTGGGTTCCAAATGGCAGGGAGGTGTGTTTGTAGCTACTCTGCTGCTGCTCCCCTTTCCCCCCCTTGTTGTTTAGGAACAAATCCTGTGTTTGTGGTAGGGATTTTATGCAGTGATCTGCAATCACTGTGGTGCCAGCAGCAGAATGGTGTTTGTTTAATAAAAGATTGAGTAAAAAGAACCTTGGTGTTTGGTCTCCAGTGCAGGCACTTTATGAGCTGAACGTTCTGGAGCCAAAATAAGAGAAAGGTATTTAAATCTTTGAAACAGAGCTATTTCTGAGAGTTCTAGTGGCTTTTCTTAATAGCACAGTGGGGATTTAAAAAAAAAAAAAATGGTGCTTAGCAGATAAATATAATGAAATGTATCTTTTTAAAACCAGGGTCGCTCAGGTTGGGATCTTTGGTTGGAGGCTTTCCAAAGCTGCATGACTAAGAAAGAAAAGACAACTCCCAAAGCTCCTGGGTGGAGTTCCTAAACTGGTACCAGCAAATTCCCAGAAAGGAAAACAATTGCTCCTTAATTGGAATTCTTTCACCCAAAGATTATTCACTTATCAATACTCTAAAAATATCCTAAATAGTTTCCCAGAATTCTATAGAACAGAAGCTGTTTTAACTGGGGCAGGTGTGTCATGCTCCTTCAGCAATGGTACATGTGCCCTAGGATGTGTTTTTGTGATTCTTTAGTATTTAAGAGCAGAAAGGAAGAACAGAAAATTAAATTAGGTGTAGCACAGCACGGACTGCTTCCTGTGAGGGGAGACTGGGAAAGGTCAAAGAACCTAAAACTTTAATTTTTTCTTTTGAAAAAGTTTGTATTTTTCTATTATTTCCCTTTTTTGTATTTTTGTTCAGTGTAAAATTGCATTTTGTGACATATTGAGATAACAAAACTACATTTTTCAGTATGAGTAGCTTGACTTTGCTCAGTAACTCTTGTAAATGCCACATTTTTATATACAACGTGACTTAGTGAGTCTGTGTGAAGGAGAAGAGAGCAGTAGGTATTGCTTTAATATTTGTAAAATGCTTTCTAGATACACACTAAAATGCTTTGCAGATAAACACTTTCCAGATAGAACAGATTGTTGGAAATCTGTGGTCTTGCCATCAGTAAATCTTCAGGCTTTTAAAATTTCTGCTGCACCTTTCTATTGTGTTTCTTACTCATGAGCTAATTAGGAGGTGGTTCACGGGAAGTTGGTGAGAACAGTAAAAACCAGGTTGTTCTCCACACAATATCAGTTACTTTCTTCAAAATTAAATTCTTGGGGTCAATAATCTGTAAAATCTGGAATTTACCAAAAATATTAAATCCTTTGCATTGTGGAAAGCATCTTAATTTCTTTGAGAAAACTTCCTAGTTGTATACATTTGGTATTTTGTTGTACAGAATTTGCTGTTTTGCTTTTTACTTTGAATTTACTCTTAAGTTTTTATATTAAAGGCTGATGGTAGATTCTTGCCCACTTACCTTGATTTGTTTCAAATCTATCCTCAGTGATGCCAGTAAAATGCTTTCTGCCCCATATCCTCTGACACCTTCTTTTGGAGGAAGAAGTCACTGAATCTGTATCGTGCAAGTCTTGTTTGGACTTGGAAAACAAACTCTTCTCCTGGGACTACTGAACAATCTCTGAATATTCTGTGTTCATTCTGGTCTTTAGGTTGGACCTGGCAATACAGGAAACCAAGCCAGAGGCTGGAATTCCCAAAAAAACTTCCCTGTGAAGGAGAAATGTTTAGCAGGAGCTGGAGTTTCCTGATGGTTGAGCAGGGGGATGAGATGGCAGCGGGATCGATGGGGAACTTTCTGTGGGGAACAGTTCACATCCAGGACATTCCTGTGCCGGGGAAGTTCTGCCAGGGATGGCAGCACAAGTTTTGTATCCTGTTGAAAGTTTATTGTCTGTGTTTACTGTCCTGTTAGAATTATTGTAAGCTGCAATCCCACATGTTTAGTTCTGGCATCTGGCACTGTGAGAACCAGGTAGGAGCTCTCAGTCCAGCCTCTGCTGAGACGCCTTTTGTTTCGCTCTTCCTCTGCTGCTGAGGAGCAGGAAGGGTCAAAGAGGACTTTCTAAGAACCTCTCTGCAAGAAGCTCTGTCATTGCAAATATGGATTGCAAATGCCTGTAGGATAAAATTTTATTTGCTGACCATCAGTGGTAGTTAATTAACCCTTACCCTGGCAGAGTGGAGCTCTGTACAGCATCGATCAAGCCATGGCACTGAATGCTGTACAAACCAGCCACTTCCAGGCAGAAATTTCATCTACAAGGATGTAGAATTTTCCATGGCTTGCAGGACAAGGTAATACCTTCTGTCTTAAGAATGGTGAGTGAGGCTGAGGAGAGTTTTGAGAACCAGTTGGACACAGAAAATCTGTTTCTCAGTAGCACTTCTTCCTGGCCTGGCCTCTCTTTATTTGACCATCTCCTTCCTCAGCTCTTCAGTGATTCCGACTGATCAGATCAGCATCATCATGAGTCTCTTACGGGTTTGTCTCTTACCAGAGATTTAATAGCTCAGGCTTTTTTTTTTTCATTGGCAAGATTAATGGTGGTGTTTTCTTTCCATGGAGATGGTTAAAGTTTTAGTATTGTTTTTGTCAGGTCGGTAGTTCTGAGTAATTTTGGTGGCTTATTTATACAAGAAGTTAGTTTATATACTCCAGCTTGTACTTATTCTGGCTGGTTCCCTTAAATCCATGTAAAGTAGCAAAGTAGAAATGCACAGTAGAGGAAAAACTGGAAAAACAAACCTCTGGGTAGAACCTCCGTGCTGGTTTAAGCAGATCCAGCTGCAGTGCTGCTGCAGGAGGTGGTCTCACCCTGCACTGCCCACTGCCCCTTGCTTGTGGATAGTTTTATATCTGTTTGTGCTTAAAAGTCAGGTATTTATGTAAAGACTGGCAAAGTGATCAGTAATCCCTGTGTGGGATTATTCACACGTGTTTGTGTAACGTGTTTCTCAAGAGCCAGATCCTGCAGGACAAAACTCCCTATAAAAATCGAACAGAAGTACTTTCAGTAGAGCTCCTGAGCTGAGGTGCTTTCTCCCCTTGCACGAGGGCATAGTCCCTGTCTTTAATCCTTCTTTTCTTCATGTGAGGAGACCAGTTCTCTGTGGTTGCATTGAAGAGCTCAGCAAAGCTCACAGCTTCTCCTTTCCCCTAATTTGACCCCAACTGCAGAAAGTTGCCTGAAGTTCTTGCTTTTCTCATCGACTGAAGCGAGCAGGTCCTAACAGGACTCTTGAATTTCACCAACTGCCTTATTCTGGGTTGGCTCCATCTTATCATGTGTAAGCCTGTTACTGGCCTCCAAGCTGGAAGTGCAGTATTCCCCAAGCAGAGGTATTTGGGAAAGGTTCTCATAAAAGAGCTGTCTTGAAGTTCCAGTTGACCAAAATAGCTTTTCATGGGAAGATGTTCTGATAAAGTTTTAGCTGGGAATGGTTGCTCCCAGACAACTCATCCCACAGTGAAGGAAATTACCTGAGAAGAGGTCTGGGTTGAGGATCTGAATTTCCTGAGGATTTGGGTCAGGACCTCTTTGCTGAAGTGATGCTGTGGAATTGAACAAGAGCCATCCATGCCCTGCACAGAGGGTTTAACTCTGGTCCACTGAGGTGGTTTTCATTGTGAAAGCTTTTCCACTTGCAGTGCAAAGAGAGATTATGGCTTTAAGGTGAACATCTTCTCCTGAATTGTAACTTAAGTTATGAAGACTTTTTTTGACTCAGAAAGTCAGTCTGATCCTGAAAACACAAGGATTTGTGATTAAACCCATTTGATTTTTGGCAGTGACCAAGCAGGCAATGGTTTCCACCTCTCCCTCCTTTGTACTTCACCCAGTTTTGAAGGCTGGGAGAGGGTTGGTCATTTCCTTTATTCTGTTTTTCCTTTTTAATTCTGAAAGGTTTTGTGGGAAGGGGGAGCTGCCATGCAGCTCTGCCCCAGAGCATGCAGCAATGCTTTGCAGGAAATGTGGGAGATGGAGAAGTGGTACCTGAAGGTGTCCCCTTGTCCTCTGTTGTGGTAAAGACCAGGAAGGGAAGTGCTTGAGGGTCCTGGCCCCCCACCTCAGGTGAGACTCCTGGAGCAGATACCCTGCACACAGGATCTTTGAATCAAAGAACAGGAACAAAGATGAAGAAATTCCAGAGCAATTACCTTGTTGTGCAATATTTAAATTATTTTTAATCATAGTTTTACCTCAAATTATAATTTAAGATATATCATGTAATCACTAGTAATACAAAATGAAAATGGAAAGGGCATGTTCTTTCTTCTGAACATTCTCCATATAATAATCAGCTAATAACTCTGTCTGCTTTAATTCAAAAAGTTCCACTCGCTCAGTTTTTAAGTTGGCAGGCTGCTTTTTAATTCTTCTCTTCTAATTTGTTGCAACATGTATGAAATACACGGGTTAATTTGAGTAAATACAGTGAAGTTAATCAAAGGAAATGATTACAGAAGGAACCCAAGAGGGGAGCTGGATATCGCTCAGGAAGGCATTGTGTAGCTCTGCCAAATTAATTAAATACTACTGGTTAAAATCAAGGCTTAGTGATAAGGATCTTGTTGGATTTGGGCTACAAGTGACTTGTTTTAATGGGTGAAACGATGACCCTTTTTGGTTTCCTGACAGGCTGAGTATTCTCCTCCCTCCTATCACTTTTAACTCCAAATTTCCGTGTGGGTTTCCTGCAATGGGCCGAGCAGGAAAGTTCTGCTGCCTCTCTCACATTAATTCCTGGAGGTCGCTGCCCCGTGGTGTCCCTGTGTCACCAGGAGGTGTCCCCGCTCCCTCCAGAGCTATAATTAACTCACCAGAGCGCTCGGCTCAGCGCCAGGAAATCAACCCCAATTACTGTATCCCCTTGTCACTAATGCCACTTCACGGCTCCCACTAATTTGAGATGGCAAGTCCCACCTTCCCAGAGCAAAATTGCCATTTTTGTACCGTTTTTCTCCTTTGTATTCTGTTATTTCTGGTTTGTGTTCTGTTGTTTTGGCTCCTCTAAGTTGCCGTTGTAAGGAGAGTTACGGATCATCCCGGAAAACTCTCGTCAGATAATTGCAGTGATCCCATATAAATAGAGGAGGTCTGGAGTTGTGCTTGGTTTTAATACAGTTTAACACAGATCAAAGTGGGGCAAAACCCAAAAAGATCATCTTTAGATTGATCAAAACTGTGTCTGCACTTAAATGAAGATTCTTGTTGGGGGATTAAGTCAGTGCTGCAAATGAAAATCTCTTCAGAAATCCCAGCTTTTTCTTACTTTCCATCACTTGGTTTATGGGTCCTTTCAGACTGTTGCATTTGCTGTCCTGTCAATACCTGGTTCCAAACCAATGCCTGGTTCCATATTTAAATAGTTCATTTCTTTTTCTGGCTTCTCTTGAATCAGTTTTCTCAAACATTCCCCAGCCAAGTTCAGGGAGTTTCAGGCAGCTGGGACAAGAAATTACTGAGAATGATCTACATGACAGAATAAATGCATTTCAAATTATTTCTCAGCTTTCAGTGTTGTGGTGCAGGTGGCAGAGGCACAGTAACCTCTGGCATTTTCCCACCCAGAGGATGGGATCTGCAGCTGTTGGATGTGCTCTGGAACACCTTGACTGGGATGAGGGCTCTAACAGGAGGTATTTCCTTGCTCTGGGCATCTGAGATCCTGCCCAGCCAATCTGATCCAGCTTTTATCCTTGAGTATTCAGCTAATGTGATTATCTCTTCCTAAACTTGTTTCACTGCCATAATGAGTTCCTGGTTTGTCACCTATTAATAATCTGATATGGAGAACTGAATTAATGTGTTCCCCTGTATTTCTCCAAACATTTGCTCCAGGGCCAGATCATTGGGTATTTTAATTCAGTGGTAGATAGTGGTTTTGACAAGAAGATTGGTTATGTGGGGAGTTCATTGAAACACATTTGCTGATGGGTTTTTATAGTTGTAGCTTTACTTCGAGTTCCCAGGTAACATCCTTAGGATTAATATTTTGGTTTAAGTCCAACTGCAGAAAATAAATTTCATGCTTTGATTATGACTTATAACTGTCATTAATGAAACTGCCAAAACTACTGTAACTGCCATGGATTTTCTCTCTGTCCTTAGCCAGAGTTGATGAATTCTATGGGCATGAAATGCAAAACTCTTACTCTGCAAAACTTTCCAAAATTAAATATTTGCACTTTTCTTGATTGGCACAACAGCAATACCCTATAAAGAAATAGTCTTTATATATACACACACACATATATACACACACATATATATACACCCACCCCCTTTACACCTCCTCCTTTTGCATCTGGCCCATGCCCAAAGAGGCAGCAATGTGGCACCAGGGTGGTTTTTTTCTGGTAAGTGGCATTCTGCAATTTTTGCCTTCCATGACTCAGAGTAATTTCTTGTTGTAGAGCCCCAGTTCCTTCCAAGCAAATTTAGACCAGTGCTGTCAAAGATCTGTGTTTAAATGGGATTGCAGTACTGGGGGTGATGAGCCTCACTAAAGGTAACTCAGAACCCAGACTGGCCACGGCCACTGGTGCATTTACTGGCATTTGCTTTGTTAGCAAAGTATTTTTGGGGTACATCGTTAAAAATAAAGTTCATTCTCAAGAAGTGCTCTCAAGTAATATTTCCACATCCCTCTGAACTTTTAATGCAGCAGCTGTAACTCTAAACATCTTCCTCTTTTGCTATTAATATAATTTACCAGTTTCTTCATAATTTTGTTCTCATTGACCAGATTAATCTTTCTTACCAGTAATATGAGGAATAGGAAGAATATTACCAAACTTTCAGAAGATACATATATAATATAGATAAAATAGCCTTTTGAGTGTCATGGATCTGCAAGATCCTGAGATGACCTACCAGAAGGTGATTTTTCCCCACTGCAGCCTTGCCCAGCAGCTGCCTTGAAGGAAGGCATTTGCTTATTTGGGTTGAAAGCTGGGAACACCGGAGCTGGAGCTCCTGCAGGGGAGAATCACTGCTCCCCGCAGAGCCGTGGCCTGAGAACACCACAGAGTGTCACACACTTGGTCAAACAGCAGCAGCATTTCATACCAGCTGCCTGCTGGAAAGGGCAGGACTGAAAATGTGGGATAACTTCCAAAGTGCTGCCTCTCTGCACTGTTTTCTTTGTGACCTCGTTTTAATGATGTCTGAGGATGGATGGCTTTTCTTTGGAAGGAAAGTTTTGCAGGAGCTGTACAGCAACCTGTAGAAACAATAGAAAGTATATATGAAATAACGAGGTGGTTTTGAGATGAAGGTGGTGACTTGGATATTAAAGAGCGCTGTAGATAAATAACATTTGAGTGGAGAGGTTGTGGAGTCTCCCTCACTGGAGCTATGTAAGAACTGTCTGGACACAATCCTGTGCCATGTGCTCTGGGATGACCCTGCTGCACCAGATGACCCAGTGAGGTCCCTTTCAACCTGACCCATTCTGTGGGGACAGGAATAACTTCTTTTCAATTTTAGTGTCTCTTGAATAATGATCATATTCAGTACCTCACACTACCTTCCCTTCGGACCCTCTTAAACTCCAACACAATTGTATCCCATTGGAAAACACTTACATGCAAGTTCAGAGATCTCTTTGAGGTCCTGGCAGTAGCCTGGTGACCATTCAGAGCAGGACTTGGATTCCCTCCTCCTTTTTAACTCGGTGTTTTAAAGAATAACCCTGAGATTGGCTCAGCTGGTCAGAGCATGGTGCTGATAACATGGCTTTGGTCCCTGTATGGGCCATTCGCTGAAGGGTGAGCTCAGTGAGGGTTGTGGGTCCCTTCCAGCTCAGAATATTCTGTAATTGAAGCCACAGTTAGATCTGAGGGGTGTTAGTGGGGTGGGTGATTGCAGGGTGTGAAGCAGCTCCTCCTCAAGCTGCTAAAACAAGAGTGGGGTTTGTAGGTTCAGCAGCGTGACCTGTGTGTGTCCTGTGCCCTGGGTCTGGCAGCCTGATGGCCCAGCTGGGAGCAGGACTGAGGCTGAGTAACTCCAGAAAAGCAACGGAAGGGTGAGTCCATGAGAAAGCAGGAGATGGAGCCTGGGGTGTTTGCAGGACATGGACAACTCTGAGCCAGCAGGATTTAGGGATTAACACCGACTCTGGTGCACAGCCCCGCTGCCTTGCAGGTGTGCTGTGGCTGTGGGCAAGGACAGCTTGATTTCACCTCATTTTGGAAGAGAAGAGCTTGTCAGGTCTCTGTGAGGGCCGTGGCTCTGCGTGGCAGCTCCTGGAGTGGTGATTGTTACTCGTGGGTGTGAAAGGAGAGGAGCCACAGTTGGGGTTTCAGTAACGCAGCTTTTGCTTGTGCAGAGATCTGATGGTGGGAACTCCCAGGCTGTTTTCCCTGGTTGTGGTTTATTCCAAAAGTGAGTTTGGGTAGCTGCGATTTATTATGAGGGCTGTTAAAAATCAGTCTTGTTTTTCAGCATCCTGAATACCAGTTACAATGCAAAAACATCCTTTTGGTAGTAATGGAGCTTCCCCCCACTGTGAGCAGGAGGGGAAAGGCCAGGCTGGATGGGGCTTGGAGCAACCTGGGGTAGTGCAAGGTGTCCCTGCCCATGGCAGGGGGGTGAACAAGATGGTTTTAAGGTTCCTTTCAACCCAAACCATCTGTGATTCTGTGATTTTACTCTTCACACCAAATCTTGCTTTACTTTTTTAAAAAAGAAAAGGCTGTTGGGGTGGTTTTGGGGTTTTTTTTCAGCCCCAGAGTAGATTTTTCAGAGCCAGGGCCAAACTGCCAGAATAGCACCACCAAGATTCATTCAGTACTGGGACCAAAGAAACTGGAAACTGGTCAGACTGGAAACTGGTCTGGCAGCTTTATCCCAGCTCATTTCACTGGAATTGGAATGATCGCTGTAATCACTGATTTTAGACTTGTTTTAGCAAGGAAGACACAAACAGCATTTAAAGGGGTTTTACCATGGTCTATAAAATCGACCTGAAATAACTAAAATGGGTTTTTGTCCACTTGTCTGTGGCTTTGAACAGAGCTGGATGAAGGCTGTGCCCCAAAGTGGTTGTCCCTTTTGGAGGGACTGTCCTTCTCCTGCCCACGCTGGTGCTCTGTTGAGAAGGGTTTTGCATCCTTCTAACAAAAAAAAAATCAGGGGGAAGAGGTATTTGTGTGTGGAGAAGTTGTGATAGTGTGCAACACGACAAGAATAAAGTCTTGCTCTTTCCTCTGAGGACTGATTATGAAGAGGGTGGAGTTGGTTGCAGTTAATTTTATTGTGTTTTTACAAGTCATACTGTTTTTTTCTCTTCCCTGTTTGTTCTTACTTGATTTTTGGGAGGATTCAGTTTTTGCTGTTTAATTAGTAGGGAAAATATCCTCCTTTTCAGTCTTGCATCATGTGTTAGACCCATGTTCTGACATGGTGGAGCTTGTGGACCCTTTTAAGTACGGCTTCGTTATTTATAAGGCATTAATCAGATTAATTTCGTAATAGTTTCCTGCTAATCCTGCCATTGTTCCTTAACTCAGAACTAACAAAAGCACGATTTTAATACCCTTTTAGTTGCTACAACATCCTTCTATTATTGGTTATATTTTTATTAGAGAGTACTTTCAAACAGTTTCCTAAAATCTTAAAGTGATTGAGCAACATCTTAAAATTGCAGCAGTTTTACTGCTAATAAAAGGACAATTTCTCAAGCAAATCCCCTTTTTATTAAAATCATGTTTCTTTGTCAGTTGAAATTTGTAGGAGTTTTCCTCTTTCTGTATAATCCCAGTCCTTGTGCCAACCAGATCTTTTCCTAGCAGTGATATTGAGGCTCACTTAAAAATGTGTTTCATTTGTGGAAAAGATCCTTGTAGTGATCCTGAGAGCATTTACAGTGGAAGTACTTAACATACATGCAGCAATAAACACCAAAATCCTAATTACTTGCATATTATTTTGTTGTTATTGAAGAAACCTGTGTTTGAACACCACTTCCTTTCTCAGTTCGCAAGGGCCCTCATTTCTAAGGTCTTTTAATGAGATTAATTATTTTTCTGCTATCTTTTTCAGTTCTGTTTTATAAAGTACTTCTCTGTCATCTGATACTGACCTGTGCCATTCAGGAAATTCTGTGACATTAGGTAGCTTAGAACAGAAATTTTACCTAGTGCTAAATGTAAAAAAAAAAATCCCAAACCCTGAAAGTTAAAAAAAGAAGCCTTAAGAAAGGTTGTCTGATTACCTGCATAGATAACCATATTGATTTCATTCTCTTTTAACTGCTGTTCATCTCATCTTCAAGAGCATTTTAAATACTCCAATAAAAATGTATATATAATTACAAAAAGGCTATTATAACCAAAATGTAAAGGTAGTCAAGCAGATTTCTGAATTGATGTCCCTAAAAAGTACATTATTTTTTCAATGATGATGAAAAACTTATTCTTTCTCTACCAAAAAGGATGATGAGAACTGCTTCCATGCAGCTGAAGAAGAGACTTTCCCTCAATAGCTCCCCATGATAGGGTCATTGAGGTGTCAATTACATATTTTATATTTATAGAGCACTTTTCTTCAGGAAAGATTCCTAAGTGCCTCCCAGGTCCTACCACACACACGGGAGATTAATGTATTATTTTTCCTTTTGCAATTGGAGTGGTTCAGAAATAGGAGGTATGTTCTGTTAAATGGATCCTCTTTTCACAGAAACACTGACTGACATAGAAGGGGCTTGTAGGCATTCCTGGAGCTGCCACATGAGGTTTTCTCCTGGGTTATGTACACTGGGATAATCTTCCTTCTGGGAAGGGGCTTCCCTGGAGCAGTGACCCCACCTCTGATTTAACTTATTCTTGATGCTGATTAGTGAGAGAATGAAAGTTTAGAAAGCACTCACAACTCCTTTCATTAACAGCTTATCTCCTTTTAGAAGCTGTATCTATATTCTACTTTGAAGCAGCAAATGAAACACCATTTTACAATCCCATCACGTGTGGGTCTCGAATTAGGGTGGGTTTAATTGCTTTGAAGGAGCTCCAGAAAAATGGGCATGATTTAAAGGAAAGGGATTTTTTTCTCATTTTGGGGACAGACTCGTTATGTCAGCAGCAGTTACTGATCTGTTAGGGTTTGCTTTATGTGGAACACCTGCAGCAGAAGTGCTGCTCTCTTGGAGTTAAATTTTCAGTGCCTTCAATGCCCAGCTTGGCTAAGACACGTGGTTTGCTGTGGGCTTTTTTTTTTCTGAGCTTTTGCTCTCTACAGTCTTTGAATTTTAGAAGTGAGTGTGTCTTCAGCATCTCTCCTTGGCCATTAATTCATTGCCTAAAAAGTTCTTTGCATGTTGCATTTTGCGTGCTCCAGAGTTACCGATGTTCCTGTTACAGGCTGGCTGTGTTGTGCTGGCAAGTAAAGCACTTCCCCACACACATGGAAGATGCATCTATTAATATTCTGTAAACCAGGTTTTTTTTTTTGTTCTTCAGGATCAAAGCTGGTGTGTTAGCAAAAACTTCAAATTCCTGTCTTTTAACCTGCTGGTTAGTTTGTAGGTGTATCTATTCCTTCCTGCTTTATTGCAGCCAGCTACATGGATCTCTCTTGCTCATTTTAAGATCACAAAGCAGCTGTTGTTATTGTGGCATTTAAAAGAGACTTGAACACTTTTTTCTTAGAAGGAAAAAACAGGTAAATTAGTTTTCTTCACAGCAGCATTAGCAGTACCACCAGAGGTGCTGAACAAGGTCCTGGAAAACGCAGAAAACCCAGTTAGCAAAGAGGTCTCGAGAGGAAGGAGGGAAGGCAGGTAGTTCTGGGAGACTGTAATTAGGGCAGATTTTATAAATATTTTTGTGTTCCTAAAAATGCCAGCATGTATTATCTCAGTCTGTGATGACAATAACCAGCAGCAGGGGAGAGAGGAAGGGGAAGTGGAGAGAATTAATACACAGCCCAGTAACGCGGTCATTCCTCTTCTCGTACGAGCAGCTGAACTAGAGCAGGAGTAAAGAATCACAGCCTCTCTTTTTTCCAACAAGGAGCTGGTAGGAAATTACAGCTTCATATAGGAAGCCTCCAAAAGCTGTGATGTCCTCAGATTTTCATGTTAAATCATGCTCAGAATTTTATAGTTCGGAGCACGTTCTGTGCCAGGATCCCAAACGCTTCGTTGTGAAAGCAGCTTTGCAGAGTGAGAGAGAAGGACGGTCCCAGGTTCCTCACGAGCCTGTTGCAAGGAGCTGCTTTGTTTTTATGGCTTCATGTGCTTTGGCTCAAAGTGCAGAAATCAAACAGGAGCTGCTTCTTGTCATTATACAGGTGCATGAGTCAGCTTCTTGTTTAGTTTTTCACAGCCTTTTCAATTGTGCAATGAAATCACGTTGAAATGCATTTTAGTCCTAAACACGTTGTTTCTCTAAAAGCTTTGCTTCAGTTGTCTCTAAAATGATTCCATTTTCCATCCACACAATGAGAATTATCTACAGGAGGAGTTGATAGCCTGGCACCCAGAGTTACCAAAGCAGGACACAAGGTGAATTCTGGCCATGCAGCTTCAGGTCAGAGCATGATAATGAAAACAAAAAGTGACCAGAGGAGCCCTTTGTGCTGATATTGTTGTTCCTAATGCTGGTCCCGGGAGATGTGAACACTTACTGGAAAGGTCTAGGTTGGAAGCAAAGGAAAATGAGATTATTGCTGTTTGGGATGTCCCCAAAGTCTATGAGGAAATGCATTATCCACAGCAGAGTGGAAAACCATGTTTTATGTAATGTAGATCATCTGAGGTGTTTTTCTTCTTCTACTTTAAAAAACACAACACAAAACAACAACAAAAAACACCTTTAAAATAGGCCTCGTGTGGGGTTTCTTTTAAAAAACCAAACTTTCCTTTTGCCCTGAATGGAATATTCTAGAAAACGTGCCTGGAATTCAATGCACCATTATATTAGTCTTGATTTTCTTCCTGTATGACTGAAGCAATTGTTTCAACTTTAATTCAGGTTTATTAAATGTAGAAAGTATCAAAGAAGCATGAAGCTTCCCACCCCTTAATGGCCTTGATTCCTGCCAAAAGTGCATTTTCTTCCACTGCATCTTCCCTGTACGTGACTGCAGGTCCAAGTCCAAATTATTTGTTGCTTAGCTGAGAGCAAATAGGTTCAGGGAGTTTTCCCTGCCAGATTCAAAACATTAATGCTTTCAAAACAAATAAATTCATTTTTTCTTCCAATTAAAGAAAGAAGTCATTCCTGTTTGAGCAAGGCATGAGAAATTACAACCCTCCCATCACGGTGATGAATTTTAGGATATAAAGCCTTCCTCCAAGCAATGTGAAATGCTTTTAAAAAGGAGCATTTGGGAGAAAATAAATGAGCTTCATCTTGTGCTTGAGGAATTAACTTTCATTTTAGTGGTGGAAATTGGAAACACCAATATAGGGAGTGAGTAGGAATCAAGTAGAGAAAAGAGGACCTTGCTCAGTAATTCCAGATGTTTAAGCATTTTGGTTCCTGTGGAGAGGGGAGGTCAGATTCATCCTTCTCTTGGACTTTTCTGCAAGGCTTTTTAGCAAAGTCCAGAGAAAAAGGTTCCTTTTTCCATGCTCTGTCCATACCATGGAGAACACGTTGCCACCTGCCTCATTGGAGCAGTGTCTTACATTTGAAATCCCATTTTCTCCATCATCTTCTCTTTCCCAAACCCGCATTCTTTTGATGATTTTGACCAGGGATTATTTTGAAGCATCCTGTGCTTTGTTACCCAGATCCTCCTGCATCACAGAACTGCCCCTGCCCCTTCCTTGCCCGGCTTGTGCTCATGCCAGGGAAGCTGGTTTGATTTTCCTGATTCCTGAGCAGGCTGAGCTGCCCTCCTGCCTTGCCTTGCCTGCAGATGAAGCTTCCTGGGCCTCCCTCTGATCGTTTCCACTGCTCTGGAGGTTCTCAAATTGAGCTATATCAGTTTTGAAATGCAATACCCAAAGCCAGCAAGGCCTCAGCTGGAAGATTTTGTCCGACACTCACTAGAGCAGAAGAATTATTTCACATCTTATTGGCTTTCTGTGTGGGTTTGCTCTTCTCAGAACGATATCTCCCTCCTTTGAAACAGAAGGACACTGTTGAGTCATGTTCAACTTGTGATCCAGCATTATCCCTACTATTTTTTCTTTTGTGAAACTGCTGAGTACCCAGTTGTTCCTGCCCGAGTGCAGTCTTTTACATTAAACCTTTCTATTGAATCTTAGGGTTTAGGGGGTTTTTTGTGGTTGTTGGGGTTTGTGTTAATTTTTTCAGTTTGTGAAGCTCCCTTGGAATTGTGATCCCATCATCTGCCACTGTTGCTGTACACCCACCCCAGGTTCCTGTTCTCTGCAGATTTAATAACTTTATCTGTCACAGGGTTATTGGGGACAGTGGGGTGGGGCAGATCCAGGCCAGACACTCGAAGAACTTCTCCCTACACATCAAAGGGTTTAATAAACAACCACTGATAACTTAATAAACAACCACTGATAACTTCTCCCTGAGTGCTGCTTTGTGGCTCGTGGGTCCAGAGCAGGTTTCCTGACCTCCCTGCAGAGTGTGCTGAGCGAGACTTCACTGCAGCCTCCCTCAGTTCAGATTGTGGCATTTCCTGGTTTTTCCTCAGTCCTTCAATCTCCTTAGCATCTCAAAGAAGGAAATCAGTTGCTTTAACAGGTATTTTTTGTGACAGTTTAGAGCTACCCATGGGTTTTCCTCTACATGCATATAAGCAGGTGGTGATTCGTGTTAGTTTTCCTTGATTTCTGAGGAGGTGTCCAGCCCTCCCTGTCCTCTGCTACTTTTTCTGCCACTTTAAAAATGTGCTGTATATTCAGCCTTTTTAGGTCCTTTTTAAGGTAACAGCAAATGTCTTGAATTATTTGCCAGTTTTTCAGCACACACAGTGACAAAGTTGATGAAGCCAAGCCAGTCTGAAAATACCTAAACCCTTTAATTGACATCTTTGTAATCTGTTCCAGATAAAGTTTGAAACCCTCCCCTCTTCTCTCCTCATGTTATCTATCTACTGACAGGCCTTGTAGTAAAAGCTGATGTGAAAAGACATCCCCTGTGCTCTGGATGTCCCTTTTCCACTGTGTGATCTGCCAGGAGTCCCTTTGGTTGGCATTCCACTGTTCCTTTATTTTATAAAAGGTGTTTCTTGCTGCTTACTGGATTTCTTGCTGGTTTTCTCCCATTCTGTGTTGGAACACTTCTGATTTCATTTCCAAATGTTTATGCTGTATGTTTATACTTGCCTTTGGCAGTCTCACCCAAACGTTTCATCCCTTTCATTTGAGGTCAGGGAAGAGCTTTGCTGTAGCCATTGGGCCCTTTTCACACTCCTTCTCTGAGGGGTTTGGACCTGTGTCTTTAATTGCTGCTGTTTAAGATTCTGCCAAGCTCTGGCTTAACTTCTCTCCCCCTTGGTCTGTGTCCTGTCTCACTCAGTCTACTAGTTCTGTGAAGTTGTTACTCTAGTTCTGAGTTGTGTGTGTCTCACAAAACCCTTTCCCTGATCCTCCTCATCTGGAGTTCAGAACAAATTCCCACTATAAAAGCTCCTGTATTTGTTCTCCCCTTTTGTTCACGACTAGAGGCTTTTTTTTCCTACAGGTATCTAAATTTTGGAGTCAATTTTTAAAATCCTTGATGTTTGAAACAATCCTTCCCCTTTTTTTGGCCCCTTTCCCCCCCGTGTCCATCTAGTTGTGCATTTTGCACAAGGCATCCCCACTGTGAGCAGGATCCCGGGGCTCTGCTCAGCTCTGTGCTCAATACATGCCAGGAAACCTGAAAGCAGCAGTAACAAGGTGTGACAGAACTTGATTGCCCTGATTTTTACTCCTTAAAAATGTGCAGAGTCAAGTCTGTGGTGGTGCCACTGACACTGTGATTGGATTTACTGAGTTCACTGATGTAAATACGTCCTGACTGCGTGTATTGCAGCCCTAGTTGGACTGTGGAGGTGTTTGCATTTATTCAGGAGCTCGTTGATCATAATTGATGCAGACAGGGGGTGGGAGGGCAGAATTGATAACTTTCTGGGGAATGCTAGCAGTAGGTACTGTAAGGAAATGAAATATCTTATTAAACTCGGATAACCAGACATGCTGACAATTCCTAAAGTATCATTTGCTGCCCAGTGCTTACAGGAAAGGTGCTGTTAGGAGGCACCTGCATAAGAAATTTGATAATCAGGTATCTCAAAGCTTGGAGGAGGTACCTGGAGGAAAAGCCCAGCTCTGGTAGCTGCCAGTTCTCCCTGGGACAGTACCACAGCAGTTCCTTGGATTATAACACTCTGTTTTAACCCTGTGCCTGGTGCTTAACTCTGACTAATGAGCCTGAGCATTACTTGCCCTCAGTAGCCCAATTTCTGACTGTTTGGGGATGTAGAACAGGAACATCTTCTGCCACTGGTGCTGCCCAGTTGTGTTGGGAAGCAGGTGGGATTGACTGGTGTTAGAAAAAACAGGCTGTAAGAGTCTGAGCATCATCCCCAAACCAGGATACTGCTGAAAATCCCTCCCCACCAGAACTCAGTCCTGCTGTGGTCAGCTGGGAGCCACCAAAAACTGGAGTTGGGTATTTGGAAGGCAGCTTTCCACGTGTAAGGGAGTTTCAGTGTGCCTGGGCACAGTGAACTGGGACAGACTTCGGGGCTAGGAGTGGAAGAGGGAGGTGAAAACTGAGCAGGAGGAGGAGGTGGTGACCATTTGCCAGGACACAGAAAAAGGATGAGGTTAAATGGTGATTTAAGGCTGGTGGAACTGACTGAAGACAATAGAAGATGTGCTGAATGTGGGATGTGAGGTGAATTCGGGCATTTATCAGGAGACATGAAAACTCTGTATAAACTTCATTGTTATGCTCCAGTTTTGACTCTACACTCCTGGTTCCATCTTCATAAATAAAACCTTACAAGAAGCAGAAAGATGTTTTTATCTTAACCACGATGACAACTGTATTTTAATCATGCTGGTTTTTTTCTTCATGTTGGCATGATGGGTTTTATTGTGTGTGGGGTTGGGAGGAATTGTACGGAAATGTTGCATTAAGTAGATGAGGGGACCAATAGAGTCCACGGATTCACTGCTAACACTTGCAATAATTGTCCATTACTACTTCTTAAGAACAGCTCTCCTGCTCTTAGAATTGCCAGCATGGGGTCCTTAAGAACCCCATTTTGGGTGGAAGGAAACACAGTTGTAATCAAAACAATGATTACCATCGCCTTCATTTAAATGCAGAAGGAGAAACTAATGTGTGCTCTAAAGGGATGTAAAAAATTTACAAGTAATTCCTGGTTTTGAGGTTAGGTTTCTGATGTCCATGGGGAAAAAGTTAATTTCTTACCTTTCACTTTCAAGTGAATATTTTTGTATTCATTTCTCACTCTGCATTTAAATGAAGGTGATAGTAATCATTGTTTTGATTACAGTTGTGCTTCCTTTCCCCTATAATGGTGTTCTTGAGTACCCCATGCTGGTCGTGCTAAGAGCAGGGGAGCTATTCTTAAGGAGGAATAATGGACAATTATCTGAACATTAATAGTGAGTCTGTGGACTTCTCAGGACCCCTCAGCTCTTAGAGAATTCTCCTTTTCCTCGAAGGTGCGGGGAAACTCCCCAATAGTCTTATCTAATCACACAGAGTTAAATTCTGCAGCTCTCCATCACGCTCACAGCAAATGCAGCTCTGTCTCCATTTCCCACACAACAGAATTACAAACAGACTCTGCATTCCCTGTCCCAGGCTGCTGGACTCCAGGATTTTTGTGTGTAACTCTTAAATACCAAACTGCAGAAATACTCTATAACTGTCAACATAAATACAGACTTCTGTGCCATTAGTAATGGGTGATGACAGGCTGTATGAAGAACACATTCCCTGTCTCTGCCATTCTTCCTTTCTCCCACTCTCCATCCACCCACTCCTTTTAATGTTACTACTATTGTTATTATTTTTCGTAGCAGGCGTCATATCTGGGAGCAGGGGATTAAGTGAATAATTCCATTTGGCAACAGGCAGGCAGCATCAGTGCTGGAATCCTTTCTGTTCTTTAGCAATATTAATGTTGTAGAATATCATCAGGAGGGAGGTGGCTGACTGGAAACTTGCAGATAAATGGGGGGGTTGTTTGGTCAGTATTGTTTGTAAATCATTTAACTGCACAGGAGCAGCACCACTGCAAAAATACTCGATGCATATGTTTTTAAATGCTTTTTAATCCTGATTTTTGCTTTAAAACTAGAAATATAATGCATTTTATTTAGAATTATGGTGCTAGTTGGGGTGGCTGTCAGTACAAAGGCTAATGCTATTTATTAAGGTCCTGGTTTTATTTAATAGCCAGATGAATGGAACAGTTAATAAAAGAAATATTGCTTTATTCCCTGACATTTATGTCCTTGGTTTCCAATAAAGAATTGAAATTATGAATAGTTGATGGTTTAAATTGATGTTTTATGTTGAACGCTAGCTATAATTTCCCCTCTGAGGATTGTAATACCGAGAAACAGATGGTTTTTCACAGTAACAAATTGCTGTGTGTGTACTGGATATAGAGCTGCCTTTCAGCTCCCTCCACCTTCCCCGCCTCAGCCCCAGCTCAGGCAGCACCGCTGCTCTTCCCAGGACAAAGCCAGAGCCGGAGGAGACTCAGCCTATTTTTCCAGGTGCGCTGGAGATGGGAGAGTGCTGCAGAAACTGTGCAGAAACCCGGTGTGAACAACGGAGCAGGATAAACACAGGAGTTCTTGGCCGTTCCCCGGCTGGAGAACGCGCCGAGGCTCCTGCTGCAGTGTGCTCTGGCAGCCTGGCCTTCCTTCCCTGGAGCTGCAGGTCCTGGAAAGCTGGGAAGAGCGGCAGCGGTGGGGAAAGGAACCATGGTTTGAAGTTAAACAGGCAGCTCCAGTCCAGCCCCAGCGCTTTCTCTGCTCTGGATTTCTGAACGCAGCCAGTCCGCGGTGTCTTGAGGTTTTATTGACGTTTGGTCTGAAGTAAACGAGCGCTAAATGCTCTTGTTTATGCGTTTTTAAACTGTTTTTCAATAATTGTTACTGTGGGGAAGTGGTGTGAGATGATTAGTGGAGAGTTTGGCAATCCACATTAAAAATACACCTTTTTATAAGCTAATTATCGAGGGAAATGGTTAGTAATTATCACTTCTAAATGTTCTCTGCTAAGGTTTACATGTAATATTTGGATCAAGAGTCACTTTGAGCTCCATTTAAAAGCAGAAAGAGGAAGAAAATAGGAGGTTAAAGGGATATGAGTGAAGGGAGGGATCACAGCCAGGTCTGTCCTCCGCAGCTTGTGGGTGTGAGGCCATTGCTGGACTTCCAAATGCTGCTGCTATTGGCAAAATGAGTACTTGGCTTTTCACAAATCCTTCTATGATAAATCACATTACTGACACACAGTTAAAATCCACGGGCTTCAAGCTGAAAACAGCAGCTATTTCATAAGAGACATTAATTGTTCAAAACCGAACTGCATAGATCATAGGATTAAAATTTTAGTACTAATTTTCAAAAGAACTCTTACTCCAAAAAGTGATAAAATGCTTTCAAAATCCTTTTTTCCCTGGAAGCATGAGAGATTGCTGCTTACTCAATCTTAGTGTCCTGAGACTTCTCTATGCCCTACAAGATTTGGACCTGAGCATGGTTATTGCATACCTTGACTGTAGACCACTAGTGAGCTGTATTTTTTATAAAGCAGCGAGGTAGCTGGAATGAAATACCACATTAAAAATCCGAGTTGGTTAATTTAATATTACCCTAATTTTTCTGGTTGTTCTGCTAGTGGCACATATTCAAAATAGTGAAGAAATGCACCAGAAATCCTGCCCTTTACTTTTCCCCTTTTGGCTTAATGTCAGGAAATGGCACATTACAGCAATTTGTGTGGCCCTGCACCACTGCTAACAGAGATAAAGCACTGAGACCAGGGCTGGGACTCGGTGTGGCCATTGACAAGGACAGGAAAGGTCAGAAAAGGTTAAGATGGTTGGGAAAGCCATTTCACATATATCAACTGTGGTGTTTAATAAGTTACCTGGAACCAGTTTCTAGCAGTTCATGCTATGGAGCTCAAGCAGGAAAATTCAGCAGAAAACCCGCCTGCAGTAAGTGTGGTGTGGGTTATAATTTAAAAGAGCTTGCTGGGACCAGCTTTACACAGCTTGTGTGATGAGAAAGTTGCCATCAGAGTCATTCAGAAGTGGCCTTTTGTCAGTAGTTTCTAAGTATCACTTGATTAAAAAATTCAAGATGTGATTGCCATTAATTTCCTGGTACAAAGGGGTGGTCAGGTGGAGATTTCTGCATAAGCAGCCGTAGAAGTGGGATCAGCCCACGGGCGAGTGAGAGCCCATAGTGGTTTGAAGTCAGTGCTGAGGGATGTTAATAAACTTTATTTACTGGCTCTTGCCCTGAGGAATATTGTGCTAATGCAGCCAGGGTTAACTTGCAGCTGAGGGAAGAGCGGGAGAGAAGGCAGAGGGAGGATCGGGAGATGTGCACACACAGACGGAACAGAAGTGACTTGCACTTGGGCGTGTGTTGTCTTTAACGACAACTCTGGTTCCTCAGAGTTCACAGAGATGACATGAAGAAATAAACAGATATTTTCAGTGCTAAAATAAGCCTGGTGTTCTCCCACTTAAAAGAAAAAATTTTCTTTCTTTCTTTCTTTCTTTCTTTCTTTCTTTCTTTCTTTCTTTCTTTCTTTCTTTCTTTCCTTCCTTCCTTCCTTCCTTCTTTCTTTCCTTCTTTCCTTCTTTCCTTCTTTCCTTCTTTCTTTCTCTTTCTCTTTTTCGTTCTTTCTCCTCTTTTTCTTTCTCTCTTTCTTTTTCTTTCTTTCTCTTTCTCCTTCTTTCTCTCTCTTTCTCTCTCGCTCTCCCTCTTTCTCTTTCTCTCTTTCTCTCTCTTTTTCTCTTTCTCTTTCTCCTCTTTTTCTCTTTCTCTTTTTCTTTTCTTTTCTTTCACTTTCTTTCTCTCTTTCTTTCTTTCTTATTTTTCTCTCTCTCTCTTTCTCTTTTTCTTTCTCTCATTCTTTTTCTCTTTCTCTCTCTCTCTCTCTCTCTTTCTCTCTTTTTCTCTCTTTCTCTCATCCCCCTTTTGGCCTGGAAACATTGTCCAGGCAGAATTTGAGGAGGTTGGCCCCCAGCCCAGGATTTCTGTCTGGTGCCCTGGTCTGAACAGGAAATCCCAGGCAGAGCCGGTGGCGCATGTGCGGCTCTGTCCGGAGCATTCCGAGCCTTATCCCTGACGGAAGTGTCCTGTGTGCTTTGGGGTGCTCAGGAGCCCGGGGTGGCTCTGAGAGAGGCCCAGCTCTGTCTGTGTGTGCAGCACATGTGCAGCAGGGCAGCTTCTCCCTGGCAGCTGCCCCGAGCAGTGCGTGGGGATTGGAGATTGCAAACAAATGCCACGGTCCTGGTAATGATCATTTTCCCTAATTCACACAGTCCCTCTGTAGGTCTGTGCATGAACAGTAATGTCTGAGTTAGAGCTTCCTCGTGGCTTGAACAGCTCTTAAGAACTGGTTGACTGGAGAATATTGATAAGAGATTTCTTAATCCTCTGTCTTTTGGTACAAAACCATTCCATACCTCTGGAAGATTAGATTTGGTCACTTTGATGAGCATGTGTTGGACAGCAGTAACCAGTGATTATTATGTCAGAAATGCAAGGGTCTGTGCCAAATCAGTCAGCACTCCCTTTTTCCCTAATAGTTGCATCTGCTGGTGATTTATTTACTTAGGAAAAAGAACAACTGATAATGAGTGAGCGTGTCTGTGATCTGAGGTTGTCCATCCCCCAGAAATCAGAGGTGTGGGGGCCTCTGGCTCTTGCTGGAGGAGCTGCTGTTGGCAGAGCTCTCAAGCAAAACATGCTAAGCCACGTCTGTACATAAGAAAGTGGAGGTATTAGGCAGCCATACGCTGTAAGGAAGAAGCACCCTGAATTTCCATCTCCTAATCCACTTGTCTTTTTAGTACATGTATGCACAAAACATTATTATAGCACTTTTTAATAAATGGAATAATAGTAGACTTAGTGTTACATACAGGAGATTATCATCTTCAGTGATTGTGTGTGCACAGCTTGTGTTATCAGAAGATTAAATGAATCTTAAGGAGACGCTGCTTCACAGTGAGATTTGATTTTCCCCTGCACGAACGCTTCTTAAATTATTGAGCCGTTGCAGCGCAGACAACACTTGGCAGCGTGAAAGCCAACGGGAGGAAAGTTGTGAGCAGGCTTTACCTGTCTTGTCAGATGGCTCACCTTGGCTGAGTGGAGAGGGTCCTATCGCTGGGAACACATGGGGTGAATTATGGGCAGATTAAGAGCTTCCTCCTTGGCTTAAGGCAGCGCAGCTCCGGCGTCGGCGCAGCCTCGCCTCGCCCAAGGACTGCTGCTCCCACCTCCTCCCTGCGTTCATCTCCTCCACAAACCTTGGCACGGGGGACCATGAAAACTATCACCTTAAGTAAATCCTCATAAGCTATTCATGTT
Organism: Aleadryas rufinucha; assembly: GCA_013397815.1. Lineage (NCBI taxonomy): Eukaryota > Metazoa > Chordata > Aves > Passeriformes > Aleadryas > Aleadryas rufinucha. The sequence continues at coordinate 192,158 of VZTH01018422.1, read as the reverse complement.
CCTCGACAACTTTGCTCATGCTGTTTGATTCACAATCCTCTGCCTCTTCAGTTCTCTCACATATTAACGGGTTTGATCACTGCTCCATATAAATGAGGCATAATCTGAAGCTGTCAGACCTAAACTGTCTTGAACGTACACTAAGTGAATATATTCAAATTTCTCTTTAAAGCTAGGAATATTTATAATAAAACTTGTCAGAGCTTCGGTTAACAGTTTACACTGGAAGTATTTTTGGTTGTGAAATACAAAAACAAGTCCAAAAATGACTTTTTGAGCTGATATTATTATATTTGCCTTGCATATGGAAAACTCGTGTTGTGATTTCAACAACAAATGAGAAAATTGTCAAACTTTTATGAAAATTAATTAAGCTCAAACTTCTATGAAAATTAATTAAGCTGAAACTCCTATGAAAATTAATTAAGCTCAAATGAAAAAGCGTTAAAACACTTCACAAATTTATACCAATGTGACTTGTAACAATCACAATAAAAGAGCAACGGGTGCTGTTAGCAGTGCTTTTAATTTGGGTTGTGCTGCCTCTTCTGTCGCAGCCTGAAACTGGATATCTGTCGAAGTGCAAACACTGGACTCATTTATTTTTTTATCCCGTGATGTTCCCAGTGAAGAATGCTGTGTAAAAATGTCTCCTGGCTCTCGGGAGAGGCGGCCTCTCCTCTTTTCCCTTTGAAAGCTCTGTGGTTGTACCTCTCCCTCAGACTGCATCTGTCTGGGCTCTTATATCCTGTCTGATACGAGGCTGCATCCTCTCCTGGCAGAGGCCAGCACGGAGGGAGCTCCAGTGTCCTCTGGATTTTTCTTTGTGTTACTGTAATACAAGTTTATAAAATTCCAGAATTTTCACCTTTGTGTGAAAGGAGCACAGAAATAAAAAAATGTATGATTGTTACAGGACTTAAAAAATGGAATTCCTGACATCAAAGATGCAAGACAGGCTGGCTTTATAAGGAACTGGCAAAAGGAACCGTAGTAGGAGCAAATGATGTCTTTTTTTAGCTACTAGATAATACTTTGGAACTGAATGAAGGCTGCAGCTTATGAATCTCATTTCCCTGCTCAGCCACACTGAATGCAGAGGACGAGTAGATCTCAGCAGTGCGTGTTGCTGAGTTAAAACTGAGACCCAAACGAGGTGTTGTGGAACTCCTGTGAGGAGCTGCTGCAGTGTCCCAGCCCTCAGGTGACAGGGAGAGAGAGATCTGGCTGCCTTGAGCATCCTTGAATTTTGGCCTCAAGTCTAATGGCAGAAATGACACCGTTTAGTCCTTAGATTCAAAACGTTATCTTACCCAGTCAGAAAACATTCTCTGTGTCTAGTGCCGTGTCCAAGGCAAAGCAGACACTTGAATTTAAGTCGAATCAAATGTGGGGAAGGTTTCCTCAGCAGCCTTGATGTGAACAGGAAATTGATCCTCCAGCGCAAGGCCGGAGTGCCAGGAGCTCGTTCTGCACTGAGATAATCAGGCACAAAACGCTGCAAGTTAATCAGTTCACTTTCAGTTTAGTATTTACATTCACTTCAGCTTTAAACAAGCATTTAATTAGTTCTGAAAGTGTATTTGAAAGCCTTCGTGTTGGACCTCGTAGATAATGAATGGTGCCTGTGAATTTTGTTTTGTTACTGGAAAGTGAAACCAGATGCAGCTTCGCCATCCAAGTTCAGCCTCTGGCTGGCTGGACGCCGTGGGAGATAGGAGTTTTTATCATTTGGGGAGTATTTTGTGTGCTGCACTGAAGCTGGCCATTGTGTTAGGGAAGGATGTTGATTCCACACAATGTTTAAGTTTCTGGAACAGCATTCAAACATGTAAAGCAGCGGAATTGGATTCCTCTGTTCAAAAACAGCAAAAAGAAGGGATTAGTCTGTGGTTAATTTAATAACTCCCAAAGTTGCCATTACAATACACCTATATTCATTTCCTTATTAATTACGTGGTTGTGCTATTTAAGCTTCCTTTCTGTCCTTTGGGACCAAATTCTTGTCCTGGGTGAGAAACCAAGCTCCCTTTTGTGTAGGGAATCATCATGTGATGTGGGGCAGGGATTATGCCCAGCCATTCCTGAGTCATTAAATGGGATTCGCCAGTGAATTGTCTCCCGACTCCGCGGGTTCCCTGCGGGGCCCCTGGACCTGACCTGATCCTGCTGCTGCTGAAACTTGGTTTTTGCACTTGCTCAAGGTTTGGGTGGTGTTGAAAAATTCCTGGAAGCCGTTTGTTCTGTGATGGCTCTCTAAAGAATATCCATTTTAGATTTGCTTAAAGCAGCCCTGTGTCCTCTCACTGGTTTTGCCCCTTGGGACAGTCTGTTAAGGATCCTCCCCGAGGGGATGCAGAGGGAAAATCCTTCTATGTTTGTGATGGTTTTAATCCCCAGCCTGTCTATAGACTGAAATAAACAGAGCATTCACCTTCCTGCTCGTGGATTCCTTTCAAATACAATTTCAGCGTCACCTGTGGCATCCCGATTCATCAAGATCTGTTCTAAGCACTTCTGAATCTTATTGACCACTTGTTTTACAGGATGATAAATCCCTGTTCTCCCAGAGCAAATAGATTTAATAGAGCAGATTTTTTTTCTCCTTGATTTATGTTTGCCATGACCAGAAAGGGGGATTTCAGCATCCAGCAGGCGCTGCTCCACAATTACAGAGTCACAAGCAGGCAGTGTCTGTTTTGCTGCTGAATGACAAATATTGTGAGAGGACTTGGTGACAGTTTATATGTTCATATAGAACCAAAGCACGTGGTGCAATTGTTGCTTCAAGATTAAACCTTGTTGAAACCTATTTTTGATTTTAGGGGATGCCTCTGAGACAGGAGCTCAGTAATTTACCAACGAGGGAATGAAAAGAGACAAAAAGGGTGTATTAAAAGCAAAAAGAGTGTATTGGACTTGAAATAAAGATGAGATGTTTTTACTGTGTGTATTCTCTAAAAAGTGGAAGTAGTGTGTGTTGTAGGGTTTGGAAGATGACTGTGGACATTTGAAAATTATTTTTATCCCTCCTTTTGTAACGTCATAAGAGCATAAAAACAACCCTAATTGCATTTTAACAAGCCACAGTGTTAGTGCCCAACAGCTGAAGAAATGAATGACGTGCTGAATTGTGCCTGTGTTGTACAATTAGATGGACTGGAATAACCAAAATCAGGGTTTGGCTGAGGGGATGGGTCCGTGGTGACAGCCCCGTGCTTGCACATTGTCACAATAAACGGGAGTCTGAGTTGCAGGAATTAGTGATGATGAGGCCCCCACAATTTATTGATCAGGAGATGAAATACAAACTGGTTTCTGCAGCTGCTGCTTGCTCTTGTCACCGTGGCTTTGTGTGACGTGGGAGGGGTGCCTTGCACTGGGGTATTTATGGGGTGTCTGCGCCTGTCACTTCTCAAACCCTTGGGAGTCAGAGCCAGGGGATATAGCCCAGAACAGCTGTGTGTATTTATTGTCATCCTTACATTAGAGCAAGACTTGTCTTAATAATGAAATCCTGCAAGAGCAATATCTCCCTTGAAAACCGTATGTCAATAGAGCTTTAAAATTGCTCGAATATGAAGAGGACGTTACACAAAATAGATGGATTCTGCCAGCCTAAGGAATAGGAATTGACATTTTTCGGAACAGATGTCATTGATAATTTATGGATGGCTTTAAAAATTAAACTTTATATAGAAGCTGGCTTAAAAATGAAGTGTTGTCAATGTTCTGAGTGCAGTGGGTACATTAAGCAGAAACGTTCTTGTCACTCAGTGGTATTTAAATACTGCAGAAGTCAGGAGCGGCCGTGTCCTCTGAAAGTCTGGTCCTGTTCAATATTAAAGGCTCATGTGAGTCTGCTGGTTTCCAAATGATGTAGCTGCACTCCTAGGAAGTATTTTGAAACAAGTAATTATTGCTTTTGTCCCTTACACTTCTGAATGAAACCTGGAAGCGAAGCACATTAACTCCTGGAGAAAAAGACAATTTTACATCGAAAAATATCAGTTTAGCTTTGTGGTTTACTAAGCTGAAAAAGCTTCATACTGATGTCTTCCTAGTTTTAAAAAAAGAGTGACAGTCCTCTCAGAAAGCAGAGGTATCTGCTCTATGTGCAGTACACAGAACTGGAGAAATTATTGGAAAACTTTCTGGTGCTTTTGCAGAATCAGGATTTCCTTTTTTTTTTTTAAATACACTTTTTGTGAAACCGCTCCATCTAAAACGAAGTAGGGGTTAATACAAATTTTGCTAAGTAAGAAAAACAAGCAAAAAAAAAGCCCCAGCCCAACACTGGAGGCTCAGCCCAGGAAGATGGGAATTCTGAGATAATATTCAATGTGCCCAAAGGGACAATGCTGTCTCTTGTTGTCACTGTCTATATTTAGCCACCGTGCTCATATGCAACTTAAAATACCTAGAATAGCAAGAAGAATTTTTTTTTCCCCTTCATTTGAAGTGGTTCAGCGTAGGGTTGTTAATTTTGGCTTATCACATCTGACACTTGAGTAGGGGGGGAGAAAATAGCGGTTTGAGGCTTTAACTCTCTCCACATGTGCCCCTCCGAGGAGCTCTCCGGACTCCTGCAAAACTTTCTCGGCTGCCTTAAATTATGTGCCCCCCATTTAGGAGTTCACAGGTCATTTAGTTGATTTAAAATCCATTGTTGTTTGTGCAGCTGATAAGGGGTGAAAAAGCTATTAGTTAACAGACCCTGTTTGAGAAAAAAAAATGTTAATAATTCCAGCTTCCTACTTGCATCAACTGGAATTCTTCTGATCAGTTAATGTAAACAGTGTGATTTATACTTTAATATTCCAGTTTACATGAAAATGAGCAATAATTTTCACACTTTCAGGAGTGTTTCATGCTGTTGCAAACTAAATTTTTGTATTTTACCCAGTTACTGAAAAGATAATGAAGTATTTCTGTATGACAATCTGGCAAATATTTATGTTTTAGGGACATGTTACACACTTCAGTGTGCTGGTTTTTAATGGGAAACGCTTTCGAGCATCAGTTTAAAGCTGTCGAAAAAATGGGGCACAAAAATGGGAGAGAGCAAAGTCCTTGAGGAAATACTGGACAAGTTGTTTATGGGGGGAATGACCTTGGCTGGTTTGGATCCCACTAATGGCCTGCTTATCCCAAAAGTGACCTCCTGGTCAAAAGGAGGGTGCTGAGCACTCGGGGCTGGGGGAGCAGGGAGCAGGGGGGTTGTGCTGAGTGGCCAGGCTTGCCTGAGGAATCCCTGCTCCAGCCGGGAATCTGGTGGGAGCACAGCTCTGGGAGATCATCCAGCAGGTCGGCAGGAAGAGCCACCCTAAAAATTCAGATTCTAGGTCTGGCAAGGCTGGAAAAAATCAGATGGCAGTGCAGAGAGCTGGGGTGTGGAGTCGCACTCGCAGCCGGTGCCGCTGGAACTCGACCCAGCAGGAGTTTTTGTCGTGCAGTCCTTCCCCTACATCTACCCTAAGGAAAAAACACACGAGGAATGCAGCTGAGTGATACCTGCTCTCTCCCCAGAGGTGCTAACAGTTGTTTATGCTTCCACTATCTGATGATGGCACCGAAATGTTTCCTTGTTCTTGTACAAACTTCGGGAGCGGCGTCAAAAGTAATCTTGTGTGCTTTGATGGATCGCTGGCATGTGTAAATCCATGGCATGGGTGAATATCTCAGTCCTCGGGTCTGATGGATCAAATGCTGCACAAACCATTCCAAAATCAATTTTAAAAATGAGCAATTACATCTTTCCACGAGCAGATGATCAGGATCCAATAGAAGGTCTAAGATCAGATAATTTGCTTGATTAATCAATACCAATTCAGAGATTCCATGATGTCACTTGCCCAGTTTTACCTTTTTTCCCTCCCCCTCCTGGTGGTCCTCAGTGTCTGTCCTGACCTGGCTCTGAGGGAGCTCAGTGGTTCAGAAATGTCAGCGTTCATAAGGTTGGAGTCAGGTGGTAAAACTCGATATGCTTTGGGTCCTAGGAGTGCTTATTCAAACATTGCATTTCCAGACACGGCGTGCCTTTAGGAATTTAAAATAACTTGTTTTAACTGCACGGTGTTAATAAGCAGCTGGGTAAGATACAATCTCCTCTGAACAGTGGCTTTTTCTTTCCCTGTTTTGTCTGCATTTCCTAAGAGTGTTTCACAGGACGGATCATGACCGTGCTTATATTTTGTGTTGGCAGCTCTCAGCCCTCTGTGACTCTGCCCCACTGTTCAGAGCGACCTTCATCATCTGCTGAGCTTTCACCAGGGCCATTATTTGTAGACTCTTGCCCAGGAAGAGGCTGGCTGTGGATCTTTGCTTTAAATGACATTTCAAAGTGAGCCCTGTAGTGTTTTTTGCATGCAAAACTCAGTGTTTGCTTCCAGTCTTTCAAGTTTGCTCACCCTGTTTCACTCCTGGCTTTGAGGAGCTCCTGCCTTGAGCCCTCAGTGGCCCTGGATGTCCATTTTGAGGCGTGTTAGGAATATTTAGCTTGAAGAAGGTGCTTGAACTTGGTGTACCCTTTGCTTTGGATGCACGGAGAAGGTTTTGGATGCAGCTAAAAGCCTTCAGTGTTGTATCACATGCTGCTGGCTTTGATGTATGCACTTCAGCATCTTGTAAAAATGATCAGATGTATAAAAGATGGTGATAGGAAGGAGTTTATTGAGTATTTCTCTGGGTAAAGGGTGTTGCAGGCATTGCTGGAATTCCTTTATAAGTCCCTCTGTACATCAGTCAGGTTTGACCTTTTTTTTTTTTTTTTAAAGTGTGGATTTTGCCTCTGTTGCCAGTTTGTGCTTGACTTCTCATGGCACTCGGTGTTACTTGGTATTTCAGGTAATAAGTGATGGAAAACATCTGCTCTTTGGTGAGGTGCACCTTCAATGACAGCAGAATAGTGTGAATGAGAACATGAGCTCCACAGCATCACAGCCTGGGTCGCTCCTCACAGAAATGGATTGCTGAGAGGCACGAGGCACTGACAAAAGTTCATTTTTCCTTAAGTGTATCTTAATTCAAGTTTTTTTACTGCCTTGTAATGAGTGGGAAAATGCTTTTGAGAAAAGTAGTTTTCAGTTTATGTCTAATTTAGCAGTGCTGCAGCTGAGGGAAGTTCGCCACAAAGCCAGGAACAAGGTAAAAAGTTTGAAGCTTAGGTTAAAACGATGGCAGATAACTTGATCTGTAGTTGCCATATATAGTCATCCAAGAAAAAGTCTGTAGGAATCCTCCAGACGTTTATGGACTTCTCTGATTCATCTGTCGGAGCCAAACAGCTCCAGCCAAGAGATAGGGAATTTGTTAAACTGCATTAAGTTCCTAAATTGCTGTAGCCCAAAGGAGCAATTCTTCCTTTTATAGGGGGAAGAGTAGGAGGGAGTAGGCAGGGAGGATGGTACATTATGAAGTCTCTTCTTTTGGTAAGAGTTTCGAGAGATGAGTAACATTCTAGAGCTCTTAAAAAAACAAAACAAAACACAAACCACAGACAAAAAACTTGAATTAATTTCCGTTGCTCTCATCAAAAGCTGGCTGTCTAAATTTAGCCATTTCCTATAGACGCTCAGCTTATGCTGGCAACAGTCAAACTGTTTGTCCTCAAGTGCAATTTGTCACCTCCCCCTTCTAAGTTGGTAGAAGATAAGGCTGTATTAATTCTGCTGATTTATTATTACACAAGTGTGTCTCATTTTCATCTGCCATCGAGCTGATTGTGATTCAGCAGCGCCCGGGAACGGGAACCGCTTGCTCCGGCTCCCCGCGTCTCCCTTCCTCATCTTCCATCCTCTGGGTTCCTTTTCCTGGTCTTTTTATCTCCCTTTCTCTCCCCACCCCCTCCAAACGCTGGAACAGCTCACAGTTCAACACATGAATTTGGGAATTGATCCCAGCTGAGGCGATATATTACAGTTGTGAGGGGATGCTGCTGCTCAAGAGCGCTTTATGTGGGTTTTTTATTTCTGAAGTTCAACTAACAAACAGTAAATGTATTGAATAAGTCTGTAGTGAGCTCTTGCTTTCTTTCATCTGGATGATTCATTTCTATCTACTGTGTGCTCCCAAAGCATGTGCATGATGGGCCTGAGCCTGTTTCCATAGGAATTTTGCCAGGAAGCGTAAAGGCAGCAAAAGTTTGTTTTCTCCGAATTGCTTCACTCACTGAAGCAACATGAAAAGCTCTGTGCTGTGTTTTTTTATTTAGGTCAGCAGGATGACAGTTAGATTAATTTCGAGGTGTTTTTACCAGGTATGCTAAATTAGATGTAGTAAAACCTCTGGGTTTGTATCCTGATGTTTTTGAGGTTGTCAATTTATTTTTTTCCTTTGAATTTCTCATCTTTGTTGGAATCTGAAGTTATCACGTCAGCTGCATCCAAAGGGCGATGCCTGAACCCCCAGCCAGTGCCTCCCTGCATGGAAGAAGTCACAAAGAACATAAAGACAGCAAAGATGATGGTCATGAGAGTTTCAGCAAATATAGGACATGTATTTGCAGGACAGCAGGCTTTTTACTCAAGTCCTCATGAAACAACTTGTTTCCTGTAGGAGCAACTGGCTTTTTGAATAAGACTGGATGGTCAGGATCAAGATTAAGAAGAAAATCTTATAAAAAGATTATTAGAGGATTGCGTAGTATTGGATTTTGTTGCATTGAAATCAAAGCAAAAGGCTGACTGTAACGATAGAAATCAGTAAATACACCTGTGTTCTTACAGGGATGTCAGAGTGTGATTAATGCACGGGCTGCTCACAGCTACATTTGTAATCTGGGTGTAAAAGATAAGTAAGGAAAACAGTTTTGCAATACCTGATGTCCCAGCAGTGCCTCCTCCCCAGTTTACAGATGGCCTGTGAGGATCCGTGAGGATGAAGCCTGGCTCCTCGTTATTCTATTTAACACAGAATTATTCTTCTTGGAAACTTAACTTGACTTCAAAGCAAGATATTTGTATTCTGGAAACCAACAACAGGTTTTACAACATGAATGGTTTTTGGTAATCTCACTTTTCCTAAATGAAGCAGTTCATTGGCATTCATGATTTCTGAATGGTTCTACCCATCTTTTCCTTGAGACTGAGGAGAAATCCCAGTCCCACGAGCCCAGTGCTGCCAGGCAGCTCCAGCTCCTGATCCCATCGTCCCAGAAGGCTGAAGTAGGGTGCACTCTGATTCCAGCACTGCTTGTGGGGAGGGAATATGGAAAATTACAGCTGCAATTATGGTTTCACATTAAATATTCTTCTTTCTAAATCCACCGTGTGAAGCATTAGGCTGGGTTTGAACTGGTGGTGTTAATTGGACCACAGCACTTAGGTGCCTCTTCTGCAGAGTCATGGCCCCTGTCATTAGCCTCTCATTAGACACGTTAATTTTTTAGGGCCCATCATAATTACCTTTTTTCAGAAGTTCCCCATTTTACGCTGAAGAGAAACCTCTGATCTGCAGGCTGTAACTCTGGATAACCAGGGGAACATTAGGAACACTTTCTCTGTAGTCTTTCTGAGGGGGAAATGCAGTGGATGGAGGACAAATCCTGCAGGATGTGATTTGGGAGGAGTGTTCAGGATCTTTTTCACTGGAAAACCCAAATCACAGGGGCAGAGAACTTGTGGAACAACATGGAATTTATGGAGGGACAGAACAGTTCTGGTTAAAATCTGACAAATGTAGGCGAGGCTGTTTTTTGGGATGTAAAACCATATTGGGATGCACAACTAAGCAGTCAGTTTGCTTCCCATTTTTTTTGGACAGATGGACTCATCTAATAACATCTGCAGGTACTTAACAAAGCTCTAATTATCTTTGCTCTGTGTAGGGATACTGGCCTAAGCTAGGAGTGGCAATTCCTGGATTTCACTGACACGTGGCTGTCCTGCTGGCAACAACAGTGCACTTCAGAGGTTCTCAAATACTTACTTAGTGTATCAGATGCGTTTTCATCACATAAGTAAGGAGTTCTGCTGACCTGGGATGATGCAGACTTGGTTTTTCCCATGACAGGGGTCTGTCATGGCATGTTTGGTGTCCCCTCAAGCCTCCAGCAGGGACCACAGGGTTTAACAAGAGAGCAGGAGGGGGAATCTCCATGGATCCATTACCCAGTGGGAAGCCTTTTAAATTAATATGTTTGTTAAAAGTGATGCTTGATTTTCTGCATGTGTTGGTGAACTGTTACACAAGTCATCCTTTCCTTTTTTTCCTCTACTGGAATTTTAGTGACCAGGCTTTCATTTCATTAGAATTAGCTCCTTCCAAAGCTCCACCTGAACCATTTTTGTTTGAACTGATTTTTTTTGTTTCCTAGCAACTCCACTTTTTAACTTCTGAGTAGTTCCTGTTCAATGTCTTTCCTAGCCACTGTTAACTCACTGGTTTATAAAATGACATCGGGGTTGTCACATGGTGCTAAAAAGCTTAGTTCACCACATTAATTTGCAAAGTTAGATAAAAAAATCCTTTTTCTATTCTGCATAGTGTATGTGTGTATATATACACACACTTCCATACATATATATGGGTGCAACAGCTCCTCTCTGGCAGGGTGGCTTTTTAAACAGTTGTGAAGGTCCCCAGGCTGTTTGGACGTGGCTGCACAGGCCCAGAGTAAACCTGTGAGCTTTTTGTTTATTTGAACTTGGAAGAAGCCATAAGAGGATTCCATTAAGACTCGGGCAAATTCCATTGAAAGCAAAGTCCCAGCGTGGCGAGGAAGCTCCGTTTTCCCCAGCTTGGGAAGAGCACGGTTTGCACCTTGCCCCTGGAAAGGGTCACAGGACCAGCCCCAAAATTCCCCCTCTTGACCCATTTCCCCATGGCTGAGTAGGACCCACGTGGTCTTTGGAGTTTGGTGGAAACCAGGGGATTTCCACAAAGAAACTCTTGGAAGTTCTCTGCGCGTCTGCTGCCGCTTCCTTTGGGATTGTCATGTGGCTGCAGCCTTGCAAAATTGTCTGAAGTGGTCAAACAGCAAAAATTCCGTCTCTTTTCAAGGAACCTGTATCAGTGTTTGTTCTGCAGGCCCTGCTTTGTAACCTCCCTCCCCTGAATTGCAGTGCCCAGGGTGTTGCTCAGTGCTCCACTCGGAGCTGAGGTCTGCGCTCACTGAATCAGCGCTTCACAAATGGAATATTTTTTCCACTTCTTGCTGGGTGGGTCCATACACTGAAAAATAGGTCAAGAACAGTAATCTAAATCTACTGCTAATAAATAATTAAAGCTAATGGAATTTGCACAAGATCTGTGAGCTTGAAATATTTCCGAAAGTACTGTGGTGTACGTTTTGCTACTGTAAATCAAGATTTTTTATTTATCATTGTGCCGGGTTGAAACATATCTATAAATGTCTTAAAAAGGGGTGTTTTTTTGTACAGAGAAAACACTGGCTTGTTAGTATACTGAAATAACTAAAAATATCATAGAAGATTGATAAGATCGTGATTCATTCTTTAATGATCAGATTTCAAGTAAATACTTCAGCAGCCTTAAGCAATAAGAGGTTTTATATCTCATTAAATCAAAGTGTAAATTGAGCAATAAATTGTTTACTCATATGATTTACTTTGCCTTATATTTTAGGAATTAAGTAAGTCATCTAAGCTACTGTATAATACCTGTTTGAACAACTATGTGGGATTTCAGTTTCATCTCTTTTAGATTAAAGCAAAGTGGAACTTGCTGGAACTAATTAAACATAAAGACTTAAATGTTTCCTGTAGTACACCCCCAATCACATGTGCCCAGGACTTCTGGTGGGAAAAAAAAATTGGAATATTCTGGATTTTTTTCATAATGCAAAGAAATAATATTTAAAACTTGTGTACTGGTAGGTGAGTGTCTGAGTGATCCCAGCCCCTTCACCCATTTCCCCATAGCAGGGCGAAGCATCTGTGCTTGCTTCCTCTCTCTAATTAACCAGCAGAACTGCTTACTCCTAATTATAGTTAACTTGCTGATTTGTGTGTTTCATAGTGACAAGTTGTGTCCTTGAAGTACACAATAATCAAACACACCTCAGAAGTTGATGCCAGCGTTCTTCCCAAATCCTTCATGCTTGGCTGCCTCTCACCTCTCCCCCTTTCAGCTGTATTTATGGGCAGCTCAGCAGCATTCTGGAGATAATAGCGGGGTGGATGGAGTGTACGGAGCCCTGGCTGTGAGGGCACTTGGATAAACACCCTCCCAATCCCTAGGAGCAGATATCCACCCTCCCAGCACGCTGCCTCCGGGCAGAGGGCCACAAACCTGGCACACAGTTTTTGACAGGAGAGCTCCCCTTCAGCTGTGCTGTTTCTTATCATGGAGTCATGGAGTGGTTTGGGTTGGAAGGGACCTTAAAGCTCATCTCATTCCACCCTTTTTCCATGGGCAGGGACACCTTCCACTAGTCCAGGTGGCTCCAAGCCCTGTCCAACCTGGCCTTGAACACATCCAGGGGTGGGAGGTGTTGGGTGTTGATGGAATTACAAACCCCCTCCTGCACAGCCTGTACGTCCTGGGGGTTGTTCCGCCTTGGGTTTTTTCTTTTTCTTTTGTTTTTTTAAGTTCTTACAAGAAAGAATTTGGGGTCAGGCTGTCCAGCCCCTGCCAGTTGGGAGCGCAGGGCCCTTGTCAGTGCCTCATTCCACGTGGGCACACAGGGAAGGGGACAGGGAAGGGGAAGGGAGCAGGGCAGGCGCAGCATCGCGCCGGCGATGGGGCTGCTCCAGGACGGGCTGTGACAGCCGGGCTGGTGATGTCACCCACGCTGATAACAGCGGGCTGCTTCTCATTAGGGTTCCTGTGCCAGACACAGGCACATTCCCCAGCCCCTGCGTGGCTCCAGCAGACAAAATACAGAACAATTGGTGGGAAATGTGGCGCGGGAGGCCCGCGCTGGAACGTTCCCCCAGGTTTTTGGGTTGTTCTGTTTTACAGGAGCACGGTGCTTGTGTAGATGATAAAGGTGTGCAGGTCAAGCTCAGCCTTGCTGGACCACTTTATCAAACTGGGGTCAGAGGGCTCTTGTTGTGACATTTAGAGATAAGCATTTGGGAGGTAAATGAGATGGAGCAGCCTGTGAGGAGATCAGAAGGTGCTCGTGTAGCTTCAGACCTCTGCTAAATTACAAATACAGCGTTGGTAGCCTGACCATTGCTATGTCCTTTGTACTGTACACAGGGTATTAAGATCTAGATAAATAATGTAGTTTAGTTGTCAGAGAGATGCATTTGTTGCCCAGGATTTTAACATAGATTTATTCTTGGTTTATTTTCCATGGAGTTATTTTTAATGAGAATGGAAAGGGAGTTAAAAATTATGTGGATTCAGATTTCACTGTTTAGCTACTTGATCAAAATATAAACTCATTGTTTTTACTCTTGTAAAGAGGAAATGCTGTATTAGCTTTCAGCCATCAGATTTGATTCAGATAATGATACAGCATCCTAATTCATGGGCTCTTCATCAGATACTGAGTTTGTCTGTGATAGAGCCTTTTTCAGAAGACTGCTCTACCCCTGATAAATCATCCAGAGAGAAAGAATGCATGTATTTACATGGCACGGAAAAATAGGCTAATAATGGGATTGTATTCCTACACTCAAATATTTCAGTGTGTTTGTGCTGATAGATTATAATTTGTTTTAATGTTCAGTTGCGTGGACCCGTTTCAGCTGTTCTGCTTGGCCGCAGTGGTTTGGTAGCTGTGTGAGGGCTGGAGCCTGGATGCTTTTCCTGTTTTGATCACAGCCCAGGCAGTAAAGGCCACCACACTTTAAACAGATAATAAATCACCCGGTGTCCTTGCTAACCAACACTGCAGGTTCCCCCGGGTCTGAACTGAACGTCCTTCTTCCTGTTCAATTTAGTGTAAAGAAGGTAAAATTCCGTTTGAAGTTCAGTGTAATATTTTGAGACAAAGTCTGATGAGAAATTTTTCCAAACTGCCAAAAATAAATCTCCCCAGCAGAGCTGTGACTCGAGGCATATGTATTCCTGACTTCTGTCTGTTTATTTTTATTTCCCTTTGGTTGTGAGCTGTCTCAAGTTTTGATGTTGTTTCGCCGAGGAAGGAATTGTAAAAGTACCCTATAAACCCTTTCCTATAAACTCTTTCCAAGGGCAAGCCAGGAAAGGAGGGGAGAAAAGAAAAACCGGTGTGAAAAGGTGTTTATGCCTTTTGCTGTGGCCTGTGCCATTTATCCACTCACCTGCATGGAGCGTTTGGCTGAGTTTAAAATGCTGGATCACGTTCCTGCAGTTCCCTTTCCTGGCTGTTTGCTCTGGGAAGGGAATGGCAGTGGGATGCTCTGTTTCAATTGTTCAGCTGCAACAGATTTCAAGTTATTGTGAGGATTTCAAGTTGTCAAAGCATTTTACCCCGCTCAGGTGTGTGCTCTGATGTGTCCTGGGATCGTCCCAGGTGGATTGCAGTGGGATAACCCACTGCTTGCCAGCGGGGCTGAATCACCCTGAGCTGCCTCCTCCTCTATCAGGAAATGTTTTAAAACCAGTTTTACCCCCACCACAAGCTGCTGTCTGAATCAAGCACGTGTTTACCCATGGTGCCATGAATTTTGCTTGGTAACGTTCTGATTGCTGGGATGAGTGTTTAGCATCCTGAATTTGCTAAATGAATGCACTTGAAAGGTTTTCTCCCTTTCTGACAGCTTGACCAACTGTTTGCATGGCTTTGGGATGCTACTTCTATTCCCTTCTGCCCCTGCTTCTCTCCCTCTTTTCTGTTACAAACAGCCAACAACAACATCCCTCATTATTCAAGATGAATATGAAGGTGAAGGCCTGACATAGTTTATATCATGAAATAAAAAGTGCTGCAAATCCTGTCTTTCACAAGTTGGGATGTGCCAGAGGAGGCAGTTAAATAGCAGGATCTTGGCCAGAGCTTGCCATGGACACGGGAGCAGGGATGACATTCTCCTGCCCCTGGATCTGGGATTAGATCTCCTGTGTTTCTGCCTTCACTTCTGACATCACTTTTCTGGCTGCTGCCAAACAAGTCAGTAAATTCAGAGGCAGTATCAGGGACAAAAGCCCTAAAACCTGGTGATTTCTGACCAGCTGAGATTTTTATTTCAAGAAAAGTTGCTTTGCTTGGATGAGATAATTTTTCCTGATTTTATAAAGGGTGCCAGTATCCGGGCTGTAAATCTAATTCTGTTTGTAATTTCACCGGGCACTAAAACCGCCTCTGCCAGGTTTTGGCCTTGAATGTGGGCATTTATTTTGCCATCAGTGGTTATTGTTACTTTCTTCAATGTCAGCATCATCAGGTTACAAAGAAAACATGTTCTAAAACGTGCACAGCCCTCAGGTCTCCCTGAGGAGGCAGGGAGTGGGGAAAAGCTGCTCAACCTGCCAGTTTGCTTTGGTAGAAGTGTAATTTGTAGATGTTTGTGATCCACAAGGACAGTGTCCAAGCTTTTTCTGTCCCAAAACAGGCAGCAGGATATATCAGGAAAAATTTAGGTGACTTGAGTTGGCCTAAGAGCAGAAGCACAGTTTGGTTTGGTCTGAAGAGAGAGCTCAGAAAGCTGCAATATTATCCTTGACTTGATGGGGATTAAGCTGTATTTTAGTGCAGTAACCACGTCAGAAGTGAAATTTGGCCGATCATTTGTCTTTGATAGCTTCATTTGCCTTGGGCCCCCTAAGCCATTTCCCAGGGAGTGGGAGAACTCCTGATACTCCAACTCTCTGCATGACTTGTCATTTAAATGACAAAAATCACTTCTCTCAAAAGCCTACTTTTCCTTCAGGAAAATCAGATTAAATCCAGGGCTGAGAGTGTTTTGGTGAGTGGTTTAACGTCCAATATGTTGCATGACTGTAGATGTAAAAGTAAATGTGCTGGAAAAGAGAATTTCCCAACTTTTGAAGTTCACCCTCTTTTCCAAAAAGCTCGAGGCCTCAACAGATCCTTTTCTATGTAGTGAAAATACTTCAAATATGTCTTTGTGACCCCCTGCACGAGGTTCAGGTAGCTCAGCCTGTGTGCAGGTAGGAAGATTTCATGGTTACTGAAGCAGTTTGTGCCTGTCCCAGCTGTGGGCAGAATTCCCTGAGCATCGCAGGACTCAGGGTTGGAGGGGTTGTCCAGAGTCTGACCAAATCTCACCTGGCCCTAAAAGTGGGTCTTTAGCACCCATTTAGCACTAGTTCTGGTCAGCTGAGCCTTGGAAATCTCCAAGGATGGGAATTCCACCTTTTCCCTGCAGCAGCATCAGTGCTGCCCTCCCAGGTGATGCAGCATCATGTAATTGGTTTATAACCCTTGCAGATTTATTCCCAGGTGTAAGTGCACAATGAAGTGGCTGCTTGTGCCTCGTCAGTGGCCAAAGCAGGAATGCAGCATTCTGGCTGTGCATGACTAACAGTGTCCTCTGCAGAGTTACTGCATTTTATTCTTCAGGCACACACATAATGAGAATTATGGGATTTATAAGTGAATTAGAGCCAAACCAGCTTAGAAGTGAAGCCATAAGAAATGTTATGTACGACAAATACACCTTCTTTGTCCTAAATTATCTCAGTTGCTAAGTAAAAATATGCTGTAAACCTTTAGACTGATTCTGTGGGCAGTATTTTAATGAATTTTGTAGCAGTACGTGTGTTGTAGTTTGGAAGAAGCAATTTTGAGTTACACAGAAACCAACAAATAATACTTGTCATCTTCAATGTGCTCCAGTTCTCTGATGACTAAAGCCAGAGCACTCTTGGGAAAATAATAAATAAAACAGAGATTTTGAAAACTGGCAACACTCTCAGTTGAAATGATGGTCCAGAGTCATCTTCCTTTAAGCTTGGCTTCCATTTGTGGGAATTTCCTTGGCGTAAGTTCAGAGGTGTAGCTGCTGTGGAGGTAGATAGAGGCATTTACTGCTAATCTCATTAATGTTTCAGCTGAATTAGGAGACTGAAGGCATTCAGTGCCTACCCAGCACCACCACAGTTTGGATAATTAATACCATTTGCAGCAGATGCAGGTGTATGTCAGACTGGAAATCCAGACCTGCTCAAAGTGAACTGCAGGTATAATTCTATTTTAATCAAAGCTGCCATAAAATGCGATCAGAATTTAAGTAACGCTTGAGAACTGCAACTAACGTCAGGACAAACGTGGTGATGACTTGTCCTTTTCAGTTTTTCTGATGGAATATCCTGCTTCTGTCTTCCAGGACCTGCGCAAACAGGTAGCTCCATTACTGAAGAGTTTCCAGGGAGAGGTAAGAGCTTCTTCTGCTTCTTATGGTGTTTTCAGTGCTGCTTCACATGAGCCTGGTGTGTGTGGCCAGGTGGGCACAGAGCCCTCAGGACTCAGCATTTTGTGTGTGCAGGGAATGTCAGCACCTGAAAGGAGCCTGAAGATGGAGAGGGAGCTTTCACAAGAGCACATAGTGACAGGACAAGGGGGAATGGCTTCAAATGGACAGGGAGTAGGTTTAGATGGGATATTGGGAAGAAATTCTTTCCTGTGAGGGTGGTGGGGCCCTGGCACAGGTTGTCCAGAGAAGCTGTGGCTGCCCCATCCCTGGAAATGTTTAAAACCATGTTGGATGGAGCTCTGAGCAATCTGGGATAGAGGAAAGTGTCCCTGCACATGGCAGTGGGGTGGAACAAGATGATCCTTAAGGTCCCTTCCAACCCAGGCCCTTCTGTGATTCTCTGATATGCTGGGCTTGTGCTGGACAATCTGAACTGGTCACATCACTTTGCTGTGAGCATCCCTGAGCCTCCCTGAGCATCTCTGAGCATCCCTGAGCCTCCCTGAGCATCTCTGAGCATCCCTGAGCCTCCCTGAGCCTCCCTGAGCATCCCTGAGCATCCTGTCACCGTGGCAGGATCCCAGGTGGCACACCCAGCTCGCTGGGCCTCACTGACCCTACAGGTTGAGCTCTTAATGAATGCAATGTAGTGCACTCATGAAACATGAGGATACTGCAGCTCGTTCTCCCTGCGAAGCTTTTCAGCTGTAAAACATTGTGTTCCAGAGGGCTGATGGAAAGCCTTGGGCTGGCAGGTGTTTGTTGGAAAGGCAGCAGAAAGCGTTAACAGCTCCGGTGCTGGCTCCAACTTGGGTTTCTCTTCGCAGCACTCACCCAGAACACACAAGCAAAGTGCTCACGAGTTTAAAAGCCAACTGTTGTTATTCTGAAGAGTTTCTATAGGCAAAGGCAGCTGGGCCAATTAGAGAGTTTTCCATTTTCACTGTGGCCAGATGGGAGCCGTGGTTCTGCAGCTCGGAAGGCGTCAGGGAGGGAGGTTGGAAATTGCATTTGTCCTTGCAAAGCTCCGTGCCTGCGTGGGGTGGTGGATGGAGGTTTGAGCTCACTCTGCTACACTGATGCCTTTCCCTGGTCTTAAAATCAGAGCCAAACACTGTTAAAAGGGAGAAGGGGTTTACTTCCATATTTATTTAAGGATCCTTAAGGTGCACTCTCCATCCGGGTGGAACACGCTGAGAAGCACACACCGAAATGCACACACACAATACAGTTAAGGCCTTGCAAATTAACATATCTATCAAAGATTCCCCAATGAGAGGCTGGAGTGAACCCCTTGTCCGAGGAACTTTTCCCCTGGATGGGCCTATCTTAGTTTACAGAATGTGTTCTGGAGAGGACCTTGGTGTCTGGGGCTTTCTGACCCCCTCCTGCGAGGCTTCCAGGATGTTTGGTCTCCTGGCTGAATGGAATATTGGGTCTATGCTGGTTATCGAACCTAAGAGTTAAAAAATATGGGGGCTAAAAGCATAAAAGCTATATAAAAGAATATGTAAAAGGCAAAAAATCATCATGGCATCAACACATTACAGAGCTCTGCCCCTCAAGAATTGTGTTCCAGCACTTCCTCAATCCACGAGTTGTTCACTGACTTTAGATTGTGGCAGTTCCCATCAGCACAGGGAAGTTCAGGAACGTGTTTTCAGGATAGGGATTTAAGTGCACAGCTCCCCTTAGTGAGGCTTGCATTCCTGATCACTTCTACATCCTGCTAAACCTGTGTCCCAACTAGACAGTAATCCCTCATTTAAAAGCAGCATGGTGCTTTTTGCTTTACAACCTGACTTCCCAAGTATTGCTAGAAATAAATAAATAAACAGGACAACTTTGTCCTTGATATATCCAAGAGACATTTGTGAGAACAAAGAATGACTTGCACGAGTCCGTTTGCCAATGGAAATTTACACTTTAAAGTTGCTCCGAGTGCATTGCAGTGCTCTTAGAACCTTTTCACTTCAGTTTCAAGCTTGCAATGCACTGACTGAAAAGTGCATGGGTGCTTTCAGCACTGTTCTTTAATGAAGGGAGTATCTGAGGATCAGTAAGAAGCATAAATTTAAATTTGGCTACAGAGAAGGAGATTCTCCCATTAGATCTTCCCTGGTGGAGGCAGCTCCCTGTTACCTTGGTATGGCTCACACACACTCCTCTTCTGTAGTTTTGCTTCACTGATATAAAAGTGAAGTTTATTTTGGTGTAAATTCAACCTCACCAGAGTAAAATTTGTTGTGGAAATCCCCTGTTACGTAAATGAAGCACAAATACATGAAAAGATTGTGCTGCTGAATCTCTGAGCTGGTGATTCCAGTCTCCCTAATCGAGACAGGGTTTCAGAAACCTAAAAAACCTGAACTAATCATGATTGACTACATAAATGCACCACATTAAACTGTGAATTATGGTATTTGATTATAGATGTAATTACTGTATCTTGTTTTGGAGACAAATCAAAATACCGAAGATATGAGCCTGTTCTGTTGAGTTATATTTGATTGTTCAGGATATAGATCTGGTTTCTGGTTGTTGTTAAGGCTGACTGTCTAAAACATCAGGAGATGACTGCTCTGGGTATCTCAAAACCAAGTTTTGTTAAGCAAACAGGCTTCTCTCCATTTCAAATCCACTGGAGATGCCTTGATTCCTGTCCCCTGAGAGGCTCAGGCAGCAACACTGCTGGGAACAGGACACCCACCCCAGCACCCCCTGGGACTGACTTGCAATAATTATTACCTGTCAGGTGATATTCAGTGTCCTGGGAGGAGCTGGCAGAGCTCCTTGGTCACACAGTACCTGTGGGATGGGATGTGAGCAGGGAGGAGGAACAAGGCAAGAGGTTCCCTGCTTTTACTGCACAGACGTCAGTTTTCAGCCCCAGATTAAGATTCTGCCCCAGATTTGTCCCTGGAAATGTTCAAGGCCAGGCTGGATGGGGCTCTGAGTAACCTGCTCTAGTGGAAGGTGCATGAGGCAAGGGAGCTGGAATGAGATGGGCTTTAAGGTCCTTTCCAACCCAAGCCTTTTAATGATTCTATGATTTTGGGGTTTTTTTTAAAAAGATCAACACCAGTGAGTAAATAAATCAGAAGCAGGTGGAGAAGTGGTGAGAGTAAATGTTTTCTAGGGCCCCTTCTGCTGGAGAGAGAGTGTCCTGGAGCAGGAGGTCGGGAATGCTGTGGGAGCAGCCTCCATAGGCATTGTAGGTGGGAATGTGGAACTTTGGGGCACCGCATCTGGGGCACCACATCTGGGGCACCACCAGCTGCTCACTCAGAAGTGAGCAGACAGCTTCTTGCCTGATGCAGCTTCTCCATTTCCCTGTGGGAGAGTCTCCACCACATTTTTGCCCCCATCTTCACCCCCACTGCTGCTGCTGCCCTGTCCTTTGCTCAAACTCTGATATTAGACAGAATTAGGTACTTTTTGCATGGCATAACAAATGAGATTCCACATCAGAAGGGAAGTGGGCTGTTGCCAATCCCAAGTGGGCTGACTGTCCACAGGGCTCTGGGCTCTAGGGAGGGCCAGCAGGTCAGAGGATGGAGGCAGCTCCCTAATAAGCACAGGTATTTAAGCAGCTTTACATGGATATTGCTGGGTTCCTGCTCCCCACCCCCTGCCTTTCCTCAGCACTTTTTCTAGTGTGATCCCACGTTTAGCACAAAGTTGGGTTTTTTTCCCCTTTTTTGCTGGCTTAGTTTCCCACCAGGTGGGTTCAGAGCAGCAGCTCTGAAGGGAGAGGCCAGGAGAGCAAAGCCAGGGGCAGGAGAGGCACAAACGTGTCAGCTCAGGTTGACTTAAACTGTCCTTGAACTGTGCCTGGGTGAGCCTGACGTGACTTGGAGAGAGGGGAAGTTAAGCTCAGGTATTTATGTCCCCTCCCAAGCACAATTTATGGGAGCTGCTGGTAAACCTGTGGCCAGTTGGCTTTTTTAAACAAACCCACAGGTTGATTTAGCCAATTTTTCTCTTCAGTTTGAGCATGGAATATTGATACTTCCCCCCAGTACTTCTCCTTTATATAATATGAATTTATAAATACTGGACAAAGCAGAACATTTTTTATTCCTTAGTTATTTATCTCATTCATTCAGATAAAAACTGTTCCAGTTATCAA
This sequence comes from Aleadryas rufinucha, assembly GCA_013397815.1. NCBI lineage: Eukaryota > Metazoa > Chordata > Aves > Passeriformes > Aleadryas > Aleadryas rufinucha. The sequence goes on along the minus strand of VZTH01018422.1, from coordinate 170,753 downwards.
ATATTCAGTTTCCATTAGTACTTGGAAATAACTTTTTTGTATAGATCTCACTGCATTAAGTAACTGGATTTTTTATGATAAGAGTTAAAGTAAAAGCACTATGAAATGGAATTTAGCATACTACAGATTTTCAAATGCATTCCTAGTTCAGCATGAGCCTCTATTAATTCATCACTGGAGAATAGTTTTATTATAGTACTTTTTCCTTATTTAGGATCTTAATGGAAATTTGAAGGCAGTTTTCTAATTTAACAGAATGTTGTGTCTGCTTCAGAGCTGATGGTATTGTTCTTTTGAAATCTGTGGGTAACTTTTCTGCCTTCCCTGGAAGATTTAAGGTCTGGGTGGTGTAAATAGGCTATTGTGAGCAAGACAGTTAAAAGTCATTAATTTCAGAAGTGTAAAATTCCTGTCATTTCGATCTTAAATCTCTGTCTTGCTTTTCCTTTTTCTTGCCATTAACTTGAGGATGCAACTTATTAATGGTTTGCTCTCCCTGTGCTGGGCTAAATACAGGACAGAATCAGGAAAGGTTAAAGAGCTTTATCATGCAGTCATGACATGATTATTAGAGATAATTTGCAAGGCACTCCTGCAAGCAGCCATCTGAATAAGCTGTGTTTTGGGTAGGTCACTGTGCTTTACCATGGGTACATCAGTGGATGGATATTTGTACATGATATCTGAAAAAAAAAAAAAGAAGCAGCAAAAAGAAGGGATGTTCTTGGGCTATGTTAATTTACAGAACTGAAGTTGTGGTATGAAAATCTAATGTTGGAGTCCGTATTTGTGAAGTCATCAGACAGATATTTTAAGGCTGGGAAAGGATTTCCTGAGGTCATTAGCATTCTTTTCATGTGGCATAAGAGCACTGTCCAACAGTAATGCAGTAATCCCTCATTTGGAGAACCCTCTAAGGCACAGACTCCAAAACAACATGCTGGACTTGATGTCTGTGAAAGCCATTTCTCATATTCTTCTCCCAGAGCAAGTACTTTTAAGGGTATTGCCATTCTGATGAGACCACTCTGGCTCCCCACTTAGCTGAATTGCTCTTTAAACTATTAATTTGGTCAGTCGAGTAATTTAATAATTTTCCATATGCAGACAACAGAAGCTGAAAATCAGTTTGGTGTGCTGAAACTACTAATCATGTCTTTGAAGGAGTACTCTAATAATGTGTGTGCCTAAACCACTTCAGACCTACGTTCCTTCTGCATTTGGAAGGACTGTTCCTGAGCTGATACTCATATTTTTTTATTTTACCCCCTTTAATTTCCTTATGTTAAATTTCCAAACCTAATTAATACAATTTCTTTCCTGTACGTTCACTCCATGATGGCTCAATTAGAGCAGCAGTAGAACTGTGGTTCAATATTCAGGCCAACTTCATAATTGAAAACACATTTTCTTCTCAAAAGCTGCAGCTGGTTTGGTTCTGCTCATGCAGAAAAGGATATAACCTTGCATAACATAGGAAATGAACGGTTGAGAGAGAAGCCAAATTCAATTTCAGTCAGATATTTTGAGGATAAGTCCATGATCTATGGAAGCAAGGGAATGAAAAGTGTGTGTATGTGGAAAGCAGCGTGTTCAGCACTCTATTAATCACGGCCAGCCTGGGTGCTGTTGTGTGCCTTGCGTTAGCACTGATGCTCGTAGGGAGGCTGGAGAGCAGCCAAGCACTCCAGAAGTTAACCTCTTAAAGACCCTGAGCTGCTTTCTGTTGAATAAATGTAATTTTGTGGTCAGAAATAAATGCTTGTGATGTAGCAGGAGCTTTGAAAACAACAGCGTGGCAAAGCTATTACAAATTGCTCTGTGTTGGGGAAGTCAACAGCATACATCAAAATCCAGTGCTTGTGTTTGGGCCTAGAGCCTCCCTGCTTTTCAGTGGAAGTCCCATCAAAACCTTCTATTTACCAAAAGTGAGTATTTCTGGCAGTTGATTCTCTTTTAAAGTCCGCTCTGCATCTCAGTTCTGTTCCCCAAAGCAGGGAGAGGTTGTGACCCGCTCTCGGGGTAACCACAGCTCCACAGCGCTTTCATTTCTTTGTTTACAGAAGTGTGCAAATGATTATTTATTTATTTTTGGCTGGCTTGATTGCAGTTTAAACAACATCTTTCCTGAGGAAGGTGATTTAAATATACTCCAGCATCTCACGGGCGGATGAGCTCTCCCTGCTGAGCACGTGGGGTGGCTGCTGCAGGGCCGAAAGCACCCCCGAGAGGGGACACTGACCTGCAGGGGAGGGACAGAACTGCAGAGACTCTCAAATACAGTCAGAGCCTCTCCTATTATATCCCTTTTTCCTTCCTGGGACAACTCTCAGCTATGGGGATAACAGGCAAAGTCCCAAACCTTACACATCCCACCAGAAGCAGCGACAGGCGCCGTGCACCTTCCCCGAAGCTCTTGCAGGTTCCTCTCCAGCTTGCCAGGCAAGTTGTACCAAGACAGCAGAGACTACCAGGGTAACTTTGGGGAGGATCAGCCCAAATCCTCCTATTTTTACATAATTGACAAAGTGCTGAAATTCCTGTTGGCAGCTGGTGGGCTGTCTGTACCGAGGCGCGCTGTGCCGCTGCCACGCGCTCGGGGGGAACGGGAACAGTGGTGGGAAATTCACTTTATTCAGGATTCCGACAGGCAGCATTGGTGCAGCTCACAGGGTCAGGAGTGTCTTCTCATCCTCAGGGAAAAAAATGAGAGCTTGAAGTGTGCTGGAAGGAATGGGGATGGGAGGGCTGGGCCGGGCGAGGTGTTCTGCCGAGTGTCGTTAGAATCCAGTCCCTGTTTCTCCAAATACAGAATTCTCTCTGTATTTATTACATAATTGCCTCTGTATTTATTACAGAATTACCTCTATTTAGTACAGATTTACTATGAGGCTCTATACATGCTGGTGTCTGGTCTTGCTTTGTGATAAAAGAGAAGCAAGAGGGTGATCTCAGTATAAAACACCAGGAAAAGGTTGCATCCTGGTATTTACATGCAGGTGGATTTCACACAAAGGTGGTTAATGAGCTCCTTCTTGCACGAATTCCTTTGACCTAAATTTTTTTAAAAATACCTAAACAGAAGTTTGGATCATCCATGAGGGAGAGGAGCGGTTCTGGGTTCCAGGTCACTGCTCAGAGGCAGGAGGGGAGGTGCATGGGCAGGTGAGAGCACCCACTCAGCTGCTGGGAAGCTGGGGGTGATGTGGGGTAGCCCAGGCTGCCCTGCCCTGGCTGTCTCCCCTTCCTCCCTGCCCCATTTCCCACACCAAGCACAGCTGGGCTGGCCCTGGCTGGAGATATTCTCCATCCTCGTGCTCTCACAGAACCTCGAGGATCAGAACTGGCAAGCTCTGACATCTCCCTGTTTGGTAACAGCACAAATGATTCGCTGATCTGTTCACTAGAAAGATGTTCCTTCAGTTTTGGGGGAAGGATGTGTCCCCTAGAGTGTTTAGAGGTCAGCTCTTTGTTTTACCTTTTTAGCATTAAGAAAATTCACGACTGGCCTGTGCTGACTTGAGGAGAGAGGCTGGGACGCAAAGTGTAGAATTACAAGGGTAAATAATTACTCATTGTGCAGCCAAATTGGGGCACCCCATATCTGGTTTCACACAAGCTTTTTACACCCCTTAAAGTTCAGGTACAACACAATTTGACTAATCACTAGCACCCACACTTACTAATTGGAGTAAAACTTTGCAAATCAACCCTAATTCCACAGCATTCCTGCTGCCTGTCTATGGATCCAGGCATCCCTGGGGTCAGCCTTGCTGGAGTTAGTGGTTTGTGACACCAGAAAACACTGTGAGGGTTTAAATAATGTGTCAGAGGGGCTGGGATGTTGGCATTAGCTTGGTGTTCAGGAGTATCTTTTATCCTTCATGGACAGCTCTAAGCTTCCATGAGCAAAGTCCTTATTTCCAGGACCAGGCTGTCCTTTGGTTTCTTTTACTTGAGCATGAAAAACACCAAAGCCTCCAGTAAAATTGTGATGTGTCATGACATCAGAGTGTATAATATGAACTAATACAGACACTAACAAAGTTAATCCACTTTCATACTGCAAAGATTGATGGATGAAAGGGAATTTTGGTAACATTTGGCACTCTGAGCCTCCTTTTGCCATCCCTTCCTTGGCACTCTGGTTTTGTGCCGGTCCCGATCCGTGCGGGTGAGGGACCGATGCCATGGGGTGTCCTCGCCCCAGCCCTGGGTCCCCACCTCCTCCCTCATGCTGAGCCCAGCAAATGCACAGGATGAGTCAGTTCAGTTTGCCAGCACAATGGAAAATAAATTCTTCCTCTCCTTCCTTAGCTTTTCACCGAGGCACTGAGCTGAATCATGCTATGGCAGAGGCAGGAGGAGGGAGCAGGGCTGCTCCCTGCCTGCCCCATGGATGGGTTGGGGGCTGGGGGAGAGCAGCAAACCTGCTCTGAAGTGCAGAGAGAGGTGGGGAGGGAGGCAGGTGGGTTATCCAAGGCTCCAGGAGAGGTCCAGCAGGGACAGCACTCCTGCTGATCCAAAGGCAGGGTGGCAAACAGGATTTAATCAGAGCTGTGGCTCTGCTGTCAATATCTGCAGGCACATGTTGGGCTGGGCTGCTTTACTGGGAAGGAAGATCAAAGATTGGAAAAGCAGCAAGAAGCTGTCCTGTGAGAACATTCCTCAGGGGATGGCAGCTTTGTTTGTCTGGGAAAATCAGGATTTATCTGGGCATGAAAGGAAGAGGAGGTTTTAAGGGTTCAAGGTTGCAGCTGTTTCGCAGTGGAGGGAACAGAATTGAGAAGTTGAGGGGTTCGAGTCCTTCCTAAAGCTCTCTGCTTAACTTGAGGTTAAACCAACAAGTTGGTGAGGCAGGCATGCCCTTCCCAGGCTCTTTCCTGGTGCTGTACCTGTGTCCCAACCCAAGCAGCTTTGTCAAACAGATTGGTACTGGATCCACTGTGAAGTCCTTAATTCCATTAAAGAATTTATAGCCCAGCTAAAATCTACACCATATGCCTTAAGCAACTGCACAGAAATAATTTCTTTTTAATTTTGCTTCAAAACTGTTTTAATTGCAACAAAGCTAAAAATAAGAATTTTTTGCTTTTGTCAGTGAGTAAATTAACAGGGATGGTGAACTATATATTTTTATTAATTTGTAAATTACAATGTTATTTTTTATTAATTTATTTGCTAATGTAGATATCTCTTGGTATTAAGAAAAGGAAATCAAGCCAACTGTATTGCAAAGGCTTCAAAGCAAGACTGATGCATTAATAATCCTGCTACAGCCACCATTTGATTCGAAAGCAGTTATTCAAGAATACAGCATGGCTTAAAAGAGTGGTGCTTTAATGAGTTGTTCTCATGCTTTTCCCTTTGTTTCATATGGTTCTTCCAGTTCTTAATGGTGTTTTGGTAACTTGAAGTAATTGAAGACAAATGGAAAAACTTCGTGATGCAAAACAATACGACAGAAGATGTGTAAGGGAAGAGGGATGGGTGTCTCCTTAAGGCATCCATTTATTAAAAATCAGAACAGAAAAATAACTTCTCTTTTAAATAATTTCTTTTTACTTGATAAATTAGTCCCAGATTGTGTGCAGGACAGTAAAAGACATGTTAAGGTGGTTAATGAGAGTGAGAATTAAATTGGAGAACTGTGAGGATTAAGTGGAAGAGCTGGGACTGCAGAGTTCTTATTTAGCACAGTTGTGTGAACACTTGTGTTTGTGGTGCTGAGAGTAAATCACCAATGCCTTGGTAATGCCAGACAGACACAGCACTGGGAGCCCCTCACAAAGGAGCTGAGTCCAGCATCCCAATGATCCAGCTCTGCTGAATGATCCAAGTGGCTCCAAGACGAGCAGCACGTGCGCCGGTCTCATGCTCTGAAATGTGTCAATGTGCTGATACCCATCAGTTCAGAGAATTTAGGTGTCAGTGCAGGACGTGCTGGCATCTGGCAGTCCAGCTTCCTTGCAGAGAGCTTCATCATCCTGTTCCATCTTTAATTTCAGGAGGAGAGTTGTGCATCCTTCAGTCTGACTGCAGTCCGTGAGGCGATACCACGTTCATACAGCCCAGAGCATCCCAGCCCTGCAGAGCTGTGCTCAGGAGATTGGGGGGCAGTAAACATCAGACTTGAATTAATGCTGAAATCTCCTACTGCATAAAAAGTGACAGATTCCAAACTAAAGCCACAGGCTTTGCTTTTACCTTTCTGAACTTGGCTGGACATAGCTGAAAGAGGCAACATTCGGATGAAACTGCATTCAGCACCTTCCCTGGCGTAGGTGCCACATTTATGGTGCTTACACAAATGTGGAGATAAAAGCATGGATTTCATTGATGATATTTTGATTTTAGCCAGGTGCACTGGGTTTTAGGCTGGGAAAAGTGCTCCTGAGCCAGGCTGTCCATGCTTTTGGGGGAGCAAGCCAGCAGTGTTGGGCAACAAGCACTGGAGAGTGGGATCAGACCACGGAGATCCTCCCAGGCAGGTTGGAGGGAGACAATTCTGAGGGGAGGGGAGACACTCAGCCTCTGGGGTGACCTTGGTACCCCGAGCAACAACTCAGGAGAGCACTTGACCTGGAAAAACAAGGTGGATACAGGGAGGACTGGTGTCAGCCCGGGGTCTGGCCGTGGCTCCTCCGCGTAGCTCCGGCGATGTTTTAGGGATGAAGAGTGAGATGAAGGCTGTGCTGAGCAGGGAGGATTCCTGGTGTCTCAGTTCTGTTATCTCACTGCAGCGCCAGTGGTATTATCAAGACAAATAGGATGCCAAAACTTAAAAGTGAACATATGTTTATGGGGGTGGTGGGGAATACAGAGGTCACTGTTGTTTCTTTCTGCTCAGAGAAGACATAATGGGGCCTGGTTTAGATAAATTAAGATTTGGAGCTAAACTCGTGTCAAGACAACGCGAGTGTAATTATAAGTTGACTTCTTTCAGGGTCCCTAAAGTTTTTAGAGTCAAATATAAATGTTCAGCAAGAGTTTTATAACGTAGTTCCACGGTTTAATGTGAGCTGATTGCAGCTCAGCCTTGTTGGCTCCTGAACCAATTTTACTCTGATTTGAAAAATTTTCAGTGAACTTCCAAATGTTTCCATGTCATTTCAGTGCTCTGTTTCCTCTCTCTCTGGACTTCATTTATATTTTCCTATTTTTGATGTCTTTTTCCTCCCATATTTCCTTATTTCCTTAGGCACCTGGGTGCTGGCATGCTTAATTATTTTTTTATTCCACTTAAAGTTGTCACGGTGCTTTTTCTAAATTTTATTTTAAGATATAAAATAGTTGCAGTGCTCATTTTTAGTAGAACTTTAAACCAGACAGGTTGATTTATTTTTTTTTAACAACTAAAACATCAAACCATATTTCTGCCTGGTGGGATTGTTTGGAATTCTGGTTCTGAATTTGGGGGCGAAAAAAGGTGTAAAATACCTGTGATTTACAAACTGCTTCCTTTGGAAAGTCTCTGATCTCCCTAGAAGATGTTGTTTCAAATCTGGTTTATATTTCCATCACTCTATAAATGGTAAGGAGCAAATAAACCACACCTTTTATAATACTTAGGGAGAATAAAAGTACAAATGCTCTTTATTAAAATGTGGAAAAACTGTAATAGGAAAACAAATCCATCCTGTTATTTCCCAGAAATGGAAGCATTTTAAATGCTTTGCTTTTCATAAAAGGGGCAAATGAATTTTTCAAAATACAGTACAGAATCAGTGCTGTAATGCTAATTGTATTTAATAATAGTAATTTAAATTTGGCTGCTCTCTGCCGAGCAGCAGCGAGAGAAAATTGTATGTGGGAACGTTGAAGTCCAGAAGTGTAACATATGGTGTGGTTTGGCCTTCAGAGAATCTCTGTGCACCCATGAAACAGCTCAACTGCACAAGTGTCCCTGGTGGTGCCCCTTCCTTCTCACCCCATCCCCGAGCGGTGCCTGACACTCCCCAGCAGGGATTTACACATCCCGGGGCCTCCCTGCCTTTGGCACTTCGTTCCACAGGCTCATTTCAAGTACTCCTCGTGTGAAAATGTTCTCTCCGATTTGCTTCTGTTCTCGTTCCCTAATGAGCATCAGTCCATCTGTGAATTTGCTTGAATTCAGATTATGAAGTGGGTTGTTCACGACCATCAATCCCTTGCTCTGCGGCCTGTCGGATGCCCTGGGACATTCCAGTGCCTTTCTGTGGTCCTTCTTGGTAAACTCTGAAAGGCCAGCATGGCCAGCTCTTCTTGAGAATTTATATCTGCTCTCCACCTCCTCCATCATTTCGACATCTGATGCTCATTTATCACTTTTCCAATACCCTTTGATAAGTTGCAAATAGGTCAGGTTTCAGTTACACCACACCTCCACCCGTCTCCATAAATTAATCCAGATCCTGGAGGGATGTAAGTGAAAGAGGAACTTGGTTTATTTCTTTAAATACAACCTTGTATTGTGTTGCCAGAACTCGTCTCTTCCCAGCCTCTCGCCGTATCTCCCAAGATTTCCTTGCTGCTGCTGCTGCCAAATGCTGTGCGGACGCTGCCCGTGTCCTTATTTCCCTCCTTGACCCCTCCTCCCCTCCAAGTCTTTTCTTGGCTTATACGTTGTGCATTGTGCTTCTGAGTGATTTCTATGATTGTCCTTTGGTTTTCTGGCCTTAATCCTGCCCCTAATGATCCCTACAAGTCACCTACCAGCCATGAGGCTGATCCCCACCAGCCCCGCACTGCGCTCCGACGCCGACTCCCTACATTATTTAATCATTCACGTTGTAGGATCGCCCCCTTCTCCCTTCCCAAACCTTTCCCTTCTCTTCACAGAGGCGTTTCAGTACAAAGCAAACACAAGTGGCTCCAGGGCTGACCCCGCAGCACCCTCCTGCTTTATCTCCCCTCCTCCCTGCGCGCTTCCTCTCCCTGGCACCCCGAGCCCCAGCGCTGGCAAAGCCTGGCGTGGTCACACGCTTCCCAGTGCTGCAAATCCCCCTCCTGCAGAATAAAATATCAGATACTTTCCTGAAATACAGATACAGTAAACTCTGGCCATTGTTTCTGCCTTATCTACCAAATCAATAATGTAGAGAAAGAATTCAAGGACGTTTTTCAGACAGGGCCTTCCTTTTTTTAGGCCGCGGTGACGTCCGCACCTTTAAATGGTTCCATAATATTCACTGCCTTTCAAATACACAGAAGAATTGATATCAGGCCTTTGTATCCGCAGTTCTTCAGATCCTTCCTTGCCTTTTATTAAAATATGGGAACGATAATCTCCATGCCTTTGGTTTCCTGATTTGGGTAAGCTGCCACAGAGCTGTGTCAGGCTTTCCTGTTTCCCTTTCTGTCCCTCTGCTTTGGAGTATTAATTCACTGGATCTGATCCTGAGTCAGTTTGGTTGTTTATTGTCAATATTTAGTAATAGTTAATCCTCTGGTTTCTAGTACAATAGGAAAATACATGTTTACCAAAAAAAGTTGCTGTGCAAGAAGTATTTTATTCTCGGAGACGTTAAGCTGCCTTTCCTTGTAAAATGGAGTTTTAGATGAAAATACAGACATAGGGGAAAATAATAAAAGGATAAAAATAAGTTCTTAGATGAGTATTGTGTTTGTTACAGAACACAAGGAGAAGCTGGTCAGAGGAGCTCAGGAGTGCAGACTCAGACTGTGCCTGAGCTGTATTAGAAAACTTCTTTGCATGTAGAAGATTCACAGTTATTTAGTGTTAAGTATCACCAAGTGCTCAACAAGTTCATCTTTTCATCCCCTCACAGGCTTATTGGAAATAACAGAAAAATCTATTTACCACAATAAAGGCAGAGTGGGCCATCAGAAGTGGCCGCGGTTCCGTTTGCTGTGTTAGATCTCAATAAGTGGTAAAGGAAAACAGTTGTTGAGGAGACAATCTGCCTGGCAAATAGAAGGCTTTTTATAAAGATTTAAAGTAAAGAATCGCAACAGGCAGGAGTGTTCATGAAAATATTGATGCTTGTTATTGTGCTGAAAAATGGACTTTAAATTATATTCAGTACAAATGTGGCAGGAACAATCTTTTAAGGATGCTTTTATAGGAGCTGTACACAGGAGACTTGGGTTCCCTTTTTAGGTACTTACTAGTTTTACATGAAATCTATTAATTTATATTTACAGCTCTGAGTGTGAGAGTTGTATTGGAACAAGTCTTAAAGCCTCTTTTCTCATCTCCCCTTTCAGATTGACGCATTGGGCAAACGAAGCAAAGAAGCAGAGGCAGCCTTCTTGAATGTTTATAAGAGATTAATTGATGTTCCAGGTAAGCAAATTATTCCCTTATTCTGAGAAACTAATGGTTCGTGATTGTGTGAATGCTACTGGGCATTTTTCCTACCTTTAATAAGGTAAATACGAGCAATGGTTTTGTTCTGGAACTGATACACTCCTGTATTGTTTCTAATGGAGAGAGCTGTAACTGTGGCACATTTCATGACTTCTCATTGCATTTACATGTTAATGTTTCTGTATGAATCAATTTATATTATTATGACACTGTGTTATCCTCAGTATTTTGTTTGTTAGAGGGTTCAGACAATTTTAACAAAAAAAAATGCATCTCGAAACTTCACCAAGAAACAGCAATAATTGTACTTTTAAAGGATAGAGAAAACTTATCATGCCTTCCAAAAAAAACAAAAGAAAAGCCTTACTGAAAAGTAAATCACTACCAAATTTCGGTTCTGTGCAGTGTAAGTGTGATCATAAATTTTATTCAAAGGCCTCTATTGTATGTGTTTTCAACTTCCCTTTTGTTTGGCATCCGAACTTTCTTTGTTTGGCATTTGGTTTCAGTTCATTTCTTTTTACATTTTGGGAGCTGTTTTTTTTTTTATTTTCCCCAGTGCTAAATAAATAACTGCCTGAACAGATTTTTCTTTTTGCAACTGTACCCACAGCAGAGAGGGAGTGAGGAGCCCAAGACTCCACTGCCACATCTTGGCCTGACTGGGCTGCTGGCACATGACTCTGTGTGTGTCATTTTATACTTTTATAAAACCTTAACATTATATATAATATTCAAAATACCTCAAGAGGGGTTTTGAGGTGTAATTAATACTTTTAAATACTTTTGAGGCCTCATAGCAAAGTGCATCCTGGCCTTTAATGGTTTTTACCTTTTAAGGAGCCCTTTTAATGCACACTTCAAATAAAAATTAATTTTTTAATGTTTTAGTTTAATGATTAACTGCTTGAAAGGTCAGTGTTTTCAGATGCTCAGTCTGAGCTAACAAATGTAATTTTTTATGCTTTCCCATTCATAGTTGAGCAGTGCCCAGTGTCCAGCCCCTCTGTAGGAATGAAGGGACTCACCATGCTGTTCCTGGGCCACAGCTGCCTCAGAAATGTTGTTTTTAGGTTAGTCAGCTGTGGTCTGTGAGTTTTCCTTCACTTATTTCCTGCTCAGAGTCTCAGTAATGCTCCACTGAGCACAGAACAGCTCCCTTTGCCCACCTGCCCATGCCATGCGAGGAGCAGGTAACTCGGTGAGGGTCCCGACCGTCACGGGCAGTTTGCCTGGCACGAGCAGTGTGGGCATGGGATGGGCACCCACAGCTCTGGCTTGGAAAGAAACCCCTCCATGAAAACATTCCCAACACAGCTGCAGCCTGGGAGTCCAGCAGTGAGCGCTGGGGAGAGGCACTGCAGCCCCTCCATCTCCGCACTAACGCACGGTGCCGTTTCCTGCCATGATTTGGGAGCTGAGTAGGTTTGATTTGGAACAGTCTGGCTTTTTTCACGGCTGAGAAGTGGTGTCAAACAAGAGCTGTGTGGGATCCTTCGTGTGCTCTTGTGCAGAGCTTTCTTTCTGAAGCCTGGCACGGTCACAGGTGCTGGGATCTGAGCAGCAGATCAGACCAAAGCCTGGAGGAGAAGGATGGATTTACGTCCCACCCGTGCTGTTGAAATGGTGAGGGACTTTGTCAGGACTTCTTTGTAGGAGAAAGAATTCTCTCTTTTCCTCCATTTGCAGGAGCAAAATTTACAGCCCTGCTCCCACACCCCACAGCCTCTCTCCTGCCCTGCCGTGCCCTGCGCGTGCCTTATGTCACCTGTCACAGAAATATTTCTTTGATATTCTTAATACACATAAAAACTTCAGCCTGGCTGAGTTGGGAGTGCAGTGGAGTCTGTGGGATGAGAAATATCTCGAGGTTTTAGGCCCATGCTCTTACCTGGAGGCCTGAGGTAAAAGCCAATTCCAGGTTCTCCAGGAGAGGTCCAGCCAGTCTCCTGTAGCTGTGAGCAGGCGTAACAAATACTCAGAGTTTACAGCACACGCTGCAAGGAGAAGGAAAGCAGCCATGAGGAATGTATGGCACTGGTCTTTGTCACTCTGCTTCATTGTGTTGCTCTTTTTTATTTCCCTCTCATCCTGTGTAGTCTGCTAGGTTGGGCAGTATCCATGGCTGGGCAGTATCCACGGAGGGCTGGGTGGGTATCCATGGAGAGCTTTCCTTTATAAACAGCCATCAGTATTCATTTGTCACATGTGTTGCTTTGCCTCCGTGTGGCTTTACATATCTTTTGACCTGTTCATTTGGTATTTCAAATATTTAGGTACACTTTTAGCTCCCCAATCCTGCTGTGTTTTCTTTTCGGTGTGAGAAGGGAGCGATGATGTTTGGGGGAAGCTATGACTGGAATGCTGCAGAGTGGTTATTTAGCATTAAGCATCGCTGTTACATGACAAGGGTGCAATTTTATCAGACTTTCAATATCCTTTATAGGACCATATAATAATTGCAGCTGAAGTCTAATTCCCAGCAGCCAATTTTATGGTTCTTGAGGAAAGCGTGTATTTCTCTCCTCAGTAATAATGTGCACACTTTATATAATTAAAAAGGGCTTCTATTTTAATTTTACTATAAAATGATCTGTATTGAAACTCCAGCTACAGTGCTTTATGGATTCAGGAAAGTTTAATGATTTTCTCTCCTGACTTGACCAGAGTTTTCACTCAGGCTCACCAGTAAGGAGTTTGTGGGAAGGGTGGTATTTTACTTGTAAATTTTCCTACGTACATCAGGGGGTTTCTCTTTAAAAGATAAAACAGACCTTTTATATATCTCTCTCCAGCTTTATGATGCTGTTAAAATAGCATTATCATTGCTTTGTGGTGCAAAATTTATCTTTCCTAAAGGAAAGTACATGTCAAGGAAAACATTTTGGTTTATGTGCATTTATACAGCTGTAATTCTCACTCAGATCGTTCTGTCTTGCTTGAGACTGAACATTTTTAATTTCGTTCTGTCTTGCTTGAGACTGAACATTTTTAATTAATGGAATTAATTTTCTCATTTAATTGCCTTATTTTCAGTATGCAGTACAGAGCTAGGGAAAAGCGAATGCTGCCACATGAATTGCACTAATCAACAAGGTTGTCACAACTTACCTTTAAAAATAATGTGAATATATTTATTTTGAAGTAAAGGGAGGTTGGGTCTGTGTTTTGAGGAAGCCTTCTTCCATCTGTTCAGAATTCCTTTGTCTTCAGTTTTATAAAATAAGTGTATTATGTTAGCACCCTTGGCTTTTAGGGTCTTAATCTTGCAAGCACTTAAAGTGAAATTGGAGCCTTCTTGTGGGTTTGGAGGAGTGGTGTTGCCTTGCAGAAACAGTATATTCAAAACTCTTTTTTTCCCCCCCTAAATCTTCAAAGGAAAAACAGTAAGCATTAAAAATGCTAAATATTTTTATTTCAAAAAGGAACAGTGTTCAGTGCTTTATTTTTTAAAAACAAAATTTCACCGTAATTTTCAAGTCGAAGTTAAAACGTGGAGACCAAGTGAATGCCAGGTGTCAGTGTCTGGATAAAGTGGTTAAATAGAGTTTTCCTTCTGCTGGGTAGATCACTGCAGTTACAGCCCAGTGCCACGGTGGATTTGCTCAGTGTTTTGTCTCAGTTTTGTCTCAGTATTGCTCCTGTGTAGGCAAAGAAAAAACAATTCTGCCTTCAAACACAAACTCTGCTCTCTGGATGTGGCACAATTAAACCCAGTTGGGTTCAGTCCGTAGAACAGGAAAAACCATGGAGTTTTTTCAGCGTATTTCAGCATGTTTTTCAGCATTTCACATCTGAGAATGAGGGAAGGTTAATGCAAACCGTTTGCTCTTGGTTTGGAGGGGCTGTGCCACCTTCTAGGGCTGAGCCAGAAATGGGTTTGGTTCTCCTTAATGGGAATTTTCTCATCAGGAAACAAAACGACTCTTGGGGTGTAAAAGGGGATGTGCATGTGGTTTTATTGGAGACTCTTCCCAGGTCTGTGCTGTGATCGGATTTGGTGCTATATAATGTGTGTGATGTGGTTTGTAACTCAGAGGACCCGCTATCGAAGGAAAGTATAAAAAAAAACAGAGAAGGTAAAAATAAGATTTTTTTTTTTTTAATGTGCCCTGTCAAAACAATCAAAAGCAATAACAGTGAAAGATGGCTGAAGTGGAAATTTTATCTTTCCCTTACTCCTTGCCATCATAAATTGCACACCCAGCCATGGGGGCTGTGTCTCTCAAAGGGGTTTGAAGGAGGAGCAGGCTCCTTCCAGAGGAGTTTTCCACACACCTATCACAACATGTAGTATTTCAGTTTACATGCACCCCCCGTTCAGCCTTGCAAATTCCAACTGCCCTTTTTTCAAGGAATGCTTTAGCTGAAGAAACACAAAGTACTTTCCGAATAAATGATCAGTAAAGCACTAATAAGTGTGAGGGAATTACTTCTAAAGGCAGAAATTAAAATTATTTGCAGTGCTTGCAGTTATCAGCCATTGCCTTTTGATTATTTACAACTCACGGCCCTTTCCAGACTTGCACTCCTGTTTGGGCTATGAGAAAACTCCATTTAAGGTGTATTTGATCAATGTCCTGAGGTTAAAGGTGATACAAGAGAAAAACAGGTTTGATTTCGGGTTTGGTTGGGTTGGTTTTATTCCCAGTAAATTATCTGCTGCTTATGTTGGAGGTGATAAATGTGTATGAAGTTGTTGTGTTTATGTACGTCCTGTGATGTGTTTGGATTTTTTAGGAAAGTGTAATGTTAAACAGAAAGGTTAATGCCAGCCCTGGTAGGAAAGTCTGTATAATACAGCCTTTTACAGACTCATGATGTGCTTAAATTTCAGCCTAGGCACCCCCGGGCTTTTCTGCCTGTAGGGAGGGCTGGGTGAATGTAAATTTAGGGGATAATAAAGGGAGGTGAAGGAAAAGTGGTTCACTCCGAGGGACTGTGTTTAAGCACATCCCAAAGTAGAATACTAAAAAGAGTTTGGATAAGTTAATACTTAGAGTGCTCTTGTCTGAGATAATGGTTAATTGGTTGGCAAAACTCTCTAAAGAGCAAGATCAGGTCATAGTAAACCCTGAGTTTGTGGTACATCGAGGCTGATCAGCACAGACCATTTTTGAGAAATGTTTGCTATCATTGCAGTGTGAAAAATTTTAGGCAGTTCCTCATTTGTTAATAATACTTGTCAAAACCGTCACCCCTTTCCCAATAAAATATATTGGAATAAAACAGAGGACAGACCCATAAAATGAACAAGTTTATGTTTTTGCTGCCCCAGACTGTACAAGGGAAATGAATATTCATAACGTGCCTTTTATCAACCTTAGAGGGAAAGCAAAACAATATTACAGTGAGTACTCTCGGGGGAAAGGAAGCAAAATGAACTTGCTCACGGACACAGAAGTGGCACAGACACCCCTCAAACGCAGCAGTCGGGGGTGTTTCTAAACACACTTGAAAATCTGATAGAATTAAACAGAAAATTGAGCATAGTTAATACTTGAAAGAGTGAAAAGCCATAAACCCCTGTGGCTGCAGGCAGTGATTTAGCTGGTGAGTGGATCCCATCTGAAACCAAAATCCTTGATGCTTCATATGCGTGTTTAGAACAGGTAAAAAGAAGGAGTTGCACAAACAGGAAAATCTGGAAGCGAAGCTGTACCACAAAAAATTGTGGACTGTAGTAATTTAGTGATCCTCCCCCAAACTGTTCTGCAAATCTGCAGGGAGTGCCCGAGTGGGGGTGAGAGGGACAGTTTAAAGTCCTGGCTGCAGACGGGAGATTGGAGCAGAGTCCTCACAGGGGCAGAGCTGCCACCGTTTCGTTTTCCAGAATATCCTGAATCGCCCGGGATGGTGCTCCAGCCTTGGCAGTCCAGTGCTGAGGAATGTTCAAGTAGCTCTCAGTCACTTCAGCCTCCTTCCCCGTGAGGCTGGAATTCCGAGCCGCAGCACAACGTGCAGTTTGGGATGTTGTGTGCTGGGTGGGTGCACGCTGATAGGGCAGCACTGTTAGTGTTACACAGCTATTTTCAGATGGAGCACAAAGTCCTGGCTAGTTCCCATCTTTAGAACTCATTCACTTTATCCTCCTGTTTTAAACCCACGTCAAAATAACTGAAAATAGTTCTGTTACCTGAATACGTGGCTTGAAGTTGGGCTTGTCTGATCACATACTTTTTTCTCATAAAGTTTTTCTCGTTGAATTAATAATTGGATAAATTCCTTTGTAAAAGCCGGAATAAATATTCAGAGGAAGAAATATCCCTAAAGCATACACTTTAAAAAATTTATTGTGTGGTTGTCAAGCCCTATTTTACTTGGTAGGCTGGAGGCATGGAAGGAAGAGGAGAGGTGCAGATAAGGGAAAGGATGCAGTGCATAGGAGCAGGAAGAATGTGCGGCAGAAGGAGCTATCCCAGCAGATATCCCTGCGGGAAGGGGTTGTGTTCACCTGCAGGGTGTCACCGCAGCCCTCTGGAAGCTGTTGCTGCAGGGAGTGGAGTTAGAGCAGCCCCAAGCCCAGGAGGAAAAGGCAGAGCGTGGTGGGGAGGGGGAATATTGGACTTTCCCTTTCTCGGTTGCAGGAATGTGAACTGGAATTAGAATAAACCCCAGCTTTCAGAAGGTTTAGTGCTAAGTCTGTTCAGAAGCTTTTAGGAGAAGGAAGGGATGAATGTGGCAGAAATGCTTTCAAACAGAGTGGAAGGCTCTTTTTTCTTTTATAAGCTCAAAGTAGGAGAAATGAAACTTGGAGTACAAGTGTTTTTTCTGCAACTGTCCTTTGCACCGAGCTCGCTGTGTGAGCAGAAATTCCAGTGTCCTGGACCATTACTAGAACATCAACAATCAAATTGGAGCCTTTTCAGTTGCAGTGGCTTCACTTGTAACTCATTAGGTTCTTTTTCAGCTGACATAGTGCCATCAAATACTGTCCTATCTATTATGCACATCCCACGTTTAATATTAAAAACTTTTCTGAGGATTCACTTTGATTACTCCTTTGAAAATAGAGGGAACTGCAGCGCAGTTTGTGAAGGAGTTGATCATGTACTCTGCCTTTTGTGATTTTTTTGATACTAGGATAGTGATGCCACTCAATCTGGGGCATCTTTCTGGCAGTAACCATTCCCGAGCTCGGAGATAAATAAAGGATGTTTTTAAATAATAGCCCACAAGATGTAAGGACCACACTCTGGGAGGGATCTGTATGATTGTGGTCACACTGCCTGTGTACCATCCTGTGCTGTTTCATTTAACCCTGCGAGCTTTGGGAACTTGTGCCATGATTAATGGGGAGGAAAGGCGCCGGTCTGCTGCCACTCCCCCGTCCCCACGCAGGGGGGTCCCATCAGTCTGGCTTTGCTGCTTCCAGAGGTCGGCAGAATTTGGGATTCTGCTTTTTTTTTCTTTTTTTTTCTGGTAAGGAAAATGAGAGTCCCTCACCCTCTTGTGGGCACTTTGAATTCCCCGGTACAGCCTGCACAGAACGCTCTGACAGCCGGAGGGTGAGGAGAATGCTGTTAAAAAGTGGAAAAAAAATAAAAGGAAGTCACAGATCCCAGTCCTGTGGGATGGGGGAGTAAGAAAATATGTATAATTCTTGATTGAAGGAAGAACCTTTTCATGGTTTTTATGAAGTGAGGAGTTGGAGAGATGATGAGCTTTGTTTCAAATGGAATTACGGCTATAACTCTTCTGTCCCTGGGCTACCAGAGTCATAGGGGAACGGGAGCAAAGCTATCATTTATTCCATGAAATCTTTGTCTCAGTCTCTCTAGGCTATTTCAATTTACCCCTGAAATTTCTGGGGAATAATTAATGAATTAATTAAGTATGCTGTGAGGCGTTTGAATATTCAAAAGCTACAATGTAATTATTATTTTTTCTCAAACACATTTTCAGGTTATTTTCAGACATGCAGTCTCCCACGAAAGCAGTTACTGCATCAGAAGCTCGTGGAGCTTCTCCGTGTCTGTAATCCAGGGATCGTTCTCCAGCAGGAACACTCCCTGCAAAGAGCAGTGTTACATTTAGGAAGGGGGGAAAAAACTTCCTTTACTTCGTGACCAGAGTATTGTGACAGCAGGGCTGATCTCCTGGCTCTTTGAAAAAGTTAAATCGCGTTAATAAAGTTGTGTTTAAGGAGGATTATTATTTTTCCCCCCTCCGTTATCGTTTCGTGTGGGCGTTTCTGGTGAGCGATCACCGAGAGCTCTGCTTACAGCGGGGTTTGGGCAACAGAAATTCAGTCGCGTTGAAAGAGACGCGTTGCCTTCCATGAATTATTTTTAGATCCCAACCTTAGGAAACACATTTCCAGTGATATAAATTATTAATTGCCCCTGTAGTTCTGGCACTGTTTCATAACTTGCTTTCTTATCGTTTCCAGTGTTACAGGCCTGTAAATGAAGAGGGAGGAGGGGGGTTATTAAATGGCAAGTCCTTTGTTTTGGAAGAGGCTCTTCAGGAGCTCCATGTTACGATACCAAAGGAATAGATTCAAAGTAAAAGAGAAGAGGTTTAATTTAGATATTAGGAAGGAATTGTTCCCTGTGGGGGTGGTGGTGCCCTGGCACAGGGTGCCCAGAGAAGCTGTGGCTGCCCCTGGATCCCTGGCAGTGTCCAAGGCCAGGTTGGACGGGGCTTGGAGCAACCTGGGATAGTGGAAGGTGTCCCTGCCCATGGCAGGGGGATGGAACGAGATGAGCTTTAAGATCCCTTTCAACCCAAACCATTCTGTGATTCTGTGATTTCTATGAATGCATTTTGCGAATAAGCAGAGAGCGAACCTCAGGCAGGCCAGAGCGGGGTGCTGGGCTCTTGTGCAGCCCCTGGTCTGTCTGTGGGGGTCTCGCCGCACGGAAAGACCCCGGTTGTGGTGATTTTACAGCGTGTGAGGAGCCCCCCAGCACCGCACCGGCACCCGCGGCCGCCGCCCGATCCGCCCGCGCTGCGATCCAGGCCGGGCTTTGGCGCTCTCCCCGCCGCGCTGTGGGCCGGG